>NLAO01002064.1:0-173047 GCA_002370835.1 Metschnikowia continentalis | reverse complement strand
CCTGAAGCACAATACCAAAGAGAATTATTGGAGACCAACGTCATAACAATTCCAACATATTAGAGAGTTAAGGCAAAACTCTCAACATAAACTCTACAATAATCTCTACAATAAACTCTACAATAATATATACAATATTCTCTACAATAACCTCTACGATAATCTCTGACAATAACATCTGACTGTATTCCCAAGCTTGCGTCCATATATATATCTTAGGGGTGTATCTTAGGGGTGCACGGGTTTATCTACCCGTACACCTATAAGATGTCAATGTCTATGTCTACTTCTTCCTTACTGTGTCTATATATGATATACTGCTCTGCGTACTGCCTGCTGTATATGTAGTTCTATGTTACTTTCTAATTTACTGACTAACCATTGGCCCTTAAGATTTCTAGCTTATCAATTTCTCAAGCCTTTTGTTCGACGTGAGAGTGGTTACAGTGGCATAGCTTAGTGTTCAAAGTGCTTTAGTGTAGAGTATATGGTTTTATGGAGTAGTGATGGTTGACTGCAATGAGAGCAAGAGATCTGGTTCCCGATAAATCTAAGACATGATATGAGGTTGCCATCATACATTCCACTCTGATATCTCTCTATTTTCAAAAATTCCTTAGTTGTGGGGCCATTGAAGATTGAATAAAGCTAGTGAAAACATGAGTACAAGTAACCTCTATTCTCACTTATTTCGTTCTGGTCTTACCTACTAAAAGTGATCCAAATTAAGCGAGATGGAGACCTCAAGTGAGTGTTTTTTCAGTCCATTAATATTCAGTCTATAAATCCATATCTTTAAAGGTTGGTCTTGCTACAGCAAGTGCTGGTGTTGTTCTTCAAAACACCCTCTTGTTGCAACGAGGACTTGTTGAAAGAGTTAACCGATTGAGGGTAGTCCAAAGCTGGATTTCTCTCGAAAAAGTTGGCAGGAGAGAGGTGGATGTTGTGTGTTTCCACAGGCATCACTGGGAAGTCCTCCACCTTAGGAATGTGCGTGAAGCCCATGGTGGCCCACACCACAATGTCCTCGTCTCTGACTGGCTCCTTGTCCTTGACCCACTCGGCAAGACCAGTGTCGCCCTTGGACTGGTTGGTGAACTCACCAGCTGCGAAAAGCTGGTGGTCATGGTACTTGGTCACCCAGAGTTGCTGTGTGGAGTAAAGTGCTCTCTTGGCGTTGAACGACTCCTTGTCAGCCAAAAGCATCTGCTTGGCGGGCATCATGATCTTGTATCCCACAGGCAGCTTGGAGATTGGGTTGATCTTCTTCTCGTTGACAATCTTGTAGGTTCTGTTGGTGAAAGGAGATTGCTCAACATAGCCTGCGTTGTCCAAGTAAGATTTCTTCGTGATGAAACCGGTGCCGTATGGGTTCAACTCATCCTTTGGCATGGTCTCGGTGTCCTCGTAAAGAACAGAATTGTTGTGGCCATCGATGGCTGGGTCGATTCTGAACGAAAGAATGTGCTGGTGGTATGCGGCCATAACGTTAGGACCAACCACAGTGCCCCATGGAACAGTCACACCTTCGTCAATAGGCATGGTCGACAAGATACCGGTGGCACGCACCTCAATGTCGATGATACCGTCGTTGGTAAACTTCAAGTTGATGATGTACTCGTAGTTGGCCACGGTAGCAATGGTCTGCACCACAAACTCTCTCTTTCTGGCAATGACTGCGTGTTCCGTCCTGTAGTTCATGTGCTTGTACAAGATACCGGCATCTTGCTCGTGCATACAAACAGTGTTGGGAATGACCTTTGGCTCTCCTGCAGCATTGATGGTTCTTCCGTCAATGTACTTGATGACTCCAAGACAGTCGCATCCAAGCTTCAAGGGATTACCATTGACACCAAAACCACAGTCACCCAAGTCGAAGGCCTGTTTTCTGTGGTATGGAGCTCTTGGGTCTCCGTAAGGTACCGTCATCTCAGACAACGAGAGTCTGTACAAAATTTGTCTTCCCTTGAACCAAGCATCGTACACGGCAAAACCTTCTCTGGCAGTAGTGGCCACACGGAACTCCCATCCGAGCCACTTGACCTTGGAACCCTCGGTGGTAAAAGAAGCACCCTCTGGCTGCTCCACAATAAGAGGTTTTGGCACTCTCATGATGGTCTCGCCGTTCAAGTCTGGGTGGTACTCCACACCTGGCACCTGGTGCCAAGGAGCAGTGGCAGTGGTGGTGGCATCGTATCCACCGGGCAAGAAATCAATTCTGACAAACTTCTTGGTGTAAGCCTCGAACACAGGCGAGAACTTCAATGGCAACGAGTAGTGGTTGGATTCAGGGTGTCCATCGTTGGCCAACACATACATGAAGAATTGCACCAAAGGTCTGGTCTCGTTGGCATCGTCGGTGGCATAGATCCATGGGTCGTTTCTGACCTTGAAACCCTTTGGCAACTTCAACTTCTCGATCTCAGCAACAACTTTAGGGTAGTTGTTACAGTAGTCTTCCCAGATCATCATGTCATCTGGCAAGAAGGGACCCACCACGCCCTTTGGCAACTGGGTCTTGGTGATGATGTGGCCAGCAGTAACATTCACAAGCGCCTTGTTGAAGGTAGTGGTGTTGGTGTAGTAGTAGGCGTAGAAGACTCGAGGGATAGAGAACAACTTCCCGCCAGCTCTTTCGAGCTCCAAGTATCTCTTCATATCCTTCTTTGGAGGATCCAATCTGTCAATCTGAACAAAGTGTACCTCGGCGGAGGCGGGGTAGGCATCCTTGACGAGCTTGGAGGCTAATCTGATTTCGGAGTCAGTAGCAGAGTCGAAGGGGTGAAGAGACATAGTGAAATGAGGTGGGGAAAAGAGACCGGTGGGAGGAGGTGGCTCTTATATAGGCTCTGGGGTAATAGGACAAGGCACTTTGAAATCGGCTGGGCGTGATGGACCTGCCCAATGCGGAGAGTGGATGCGCTAGTGAGGTTTCGACCTGCCCGATCTGGCAGCGCACCTGTATACAACTTGCTCGCTTTGACCTCGTTCGCGGTGTTTACGGTCTCCAATATATTCCGTAAATATTCCGTTGAATGCTCATTTAGTCTTATCTCCACTTTCCTAGATAATAAAGCCGTGTTTCAAGGTTTCTGAAAAAGCGCAATTTACATGTAGCCAGATTACGCATTGTATATGAGTCACCGTACCTGGCGTCTTCACCAGCTACATGGGCCACTGGAAGAAAACAAGCCTATCTATCACTACATCTAAGCTTAAATACTAGAAGTAAGCTTAAACCGAGGACTATACGCCGAGGATATATAGTCGAGGAAAAAGTCGAGGATTATAGGTCGAGGATATAGGACGATTTTCAACCAGTGGCTATAATACCAGATCCAAATCTTTGGAAAGTGACCTGAATCCTCGGAGGGTGACATCCTGTCTTGAAGCTTGTCTGGAAAAGAATGACGCGATCTTTAAGTCGCTGGTTGTGAGCACTGGTTGTGAGCACTGTGCAACATCTGCCCTCCAAGCCCTATTAACACAGGTCACGTATCTGGACCTCAATGGTACAATGGAAATGTAAATTAAATGGTAGTAATGTGGGAATGTATGTTATGGGTCTGGTAGTAATGAAGATTTACATATCTTGGTATGTAGTGTTTGTAGTGTTTGTAGTGTTTGTAGTGTTTGTAGTGTTTGTAGTGTTTGTAGTGTTCGTAGTGTATGTAATGTATGTAACGTATGTAACGTATATGTATGTAATGTATGTAATATGTGCTGGGCCCCTTAGTCATGCCACTGGACCTTGAGAACCTCGCTGGTCGCTCAAACCTCCTGTACCCAACCCTAATCTCGCCGCAATCCTCATATCCATCCCGTATCCATCCACACATAAATTCTATCCTCTAAAATCACGACCGTATGTATTAAAGAGTATTAAGATATATTTTGGTTCTGGTTATTTCAGGTTATTCTAGTAATTCAGTATTCTGGTGCAAATAAACTTGGGTTAATTTCTCTATGAAACATTCCATATTTAGGAGTTCTTTCCGGTACAATTCCATGACGATAAGTGGTTGCACATGTGTTTCGGTTACTTTATAAGTGTTCCAGGGTTTAGTCGCACTTTTAGCCTTCCATGCTGGTCTTCACGATTTCGCACCGTTCTTCTCATTTCCGCAAAAATGCACCACTCAAATTGATCTCAGAGGAATTAAAGGCACAAGCAAAAAAAAATTCATTTTACCAGAAAGTTACAATTTTTTGTTAGTAAATTACAACTACTACTAAAATACCAATATATGTAATTTTTTAAACCATACTAGAGCTTTTTTAGATTCGTTATAGACAGAGAACTACCCACAGAGAGGTATATGTGTTGAGAATGTCCAAAAACACTCGCATAGATTGGAACGCATATCTTAATTGTTCTTAAAAATGTTACCATGTCTGGTGCAGTAGTGTTCATTCTTTTCAATGTATTCTTAATTTGTGCGACTTATATAAACTATAATATCTGTCTTGTGGTCTTCGATACTCGTCAACCATAAGCGAGATCCCCTCTTTATATACCACGTTCCCTTGAATTCCGGGATCCTGTACCGGACTTGTTAATTCATTGTCTGGAGTGAAACCCGATGACTCCTGACGCCAAGACACGGGTTATACTTTCCGTTTGCACATATAAATACCTCGGAACCTTATGAGACTTGTCCCTTTGTCCCATTCCGCTATCTTGCAGATAACCCCTACCTGCGCACGCGGGGTCAGGACATCTCACATGTTCAACTTTATGAAGCCTACGCCGTCTGATATAACAATAGTCATTCCCTAAGGCCATCTCCTCAGTCACCATGTTACAAAACAGCAGGAAGGCATGTGATAAACCCATGGAATGTGAACAATTTTACCGCAAGCATCTATTAATAACCAGCTAGATATGCCAACTTCCCCACCAACTACTTAAATAGCCCGATCCCCTCATTTTGAGGAATCATCAACCAATAAAATTAACTCAGTACATGAACGTTTCACAAGAATCTATCAAGTTTAATTCTATACTGAGTTCGTACTAACAGTCTACATGCTCAATATAGAATGCCAATGATATATAAACATGATACAAGCACCGATTTTTTATTTAAAAATGCGTTAAAAATGCGTTTAAAATCACTCAAAAGAAAGATTGGTACTATTAAATTTTTACTTATCCATCTATATAGTATTTCCTTACACCTTGGTTTTTCACAGACACTATGAATCTTATAGACTCTTTATTGACCAAAATTCTTTGATGTTAAAGACTTAACAAAGTACTTTTAGAACACACATGCCTTGGATTTAGTTCACTCAGTATATTATGTCAGATAGTACACTGGACTAGGGAAATCTGTGGATATACATAATGGAAAGCATGGACTTTTACTGTTTGAGCTGGCAGTTTCAAGAGTCTCTTTGATAAGGGTTTTTAATACGATTTGCCATCAATATGGGCAGAGCACTACCCATAAATGGATTGAGTTTCTCGAGCTCAATTTCTCGAGCTCAATTTCTCGAGCTCAATTTCCCCGACCCAATTTCTCCGAGTCGGTTCGTCGTGTCTAGACTTTTTTTAGTTGATTTCCTTCAGAATAGTTGAACATGGTTTCCTTGAGGAATTATCAACAAATATAATAATGATTAGGTATCAAATATGCTAACAAGAATGTAACACAATTCATTAGATAGTCTATATATTACCATTGTGAATAGACTTTAGACAGTGGTTTAGATAAAGATTTGTGTTATTTCAATAGAACCCATTTTTATAGAGTTCAAAGTGTTAGTGCTTGGGATTAAACTGTTATTAGTTTGTTAAATTTTGTGTGGTTAAGTGGTCTACAATTGTTAATGTCTTGATAGGTGTACTGAGCTAAATATGTATAGCTATTTAAACATGAGACGCTATGTTGACCCCTAAATTTTCTAGTAATTTCACGTTTTTAACCCATATAATCTGATCTAGTATTTCTGAGAATCCAAAAATTCATCAAGTGAGTTTGGTCCACTCCTATTAAGGTACGGTACGGTATATAACGCTACAGCTCCACACTCATATTACAGTACACTCATCTGAAAGCACTGAACTACTTGAATTGTAGAATTTACTTGAATGTGAATCTCTGTTACAAGAGAGTAGATTAAATAATTAAGACCAGTGTGACTCTTATATTTGGTGTGCTAATAAGCTTTTAGGCGTGCATTGTATGCATGGTGTGCTCTATAGTATGCAAGGTATCCCTATAGACTTTGCATGTGACTAAATTGGAACCATCGATTTCAAAAAATGAATAAAAGTGTCAAAATCACATTGTCAAGATAGAACCTGCTATACTCCGTGAATAATTAGCTATGTGTTGGGAAATAAACCTTTGGGGATTCGCTCTCTATATATACTCTATATATATTCTATACACTACAATAGTCGCGGACTCCAGTGACGTCATGCTGCGAGCTTAGTAATTGTCCAGCACTTGACTCTATGAAAGTCGTGTCTTGGCTATAAGTAACTATGTGATTTATAATGAGTCAAAAACCCTAACACCTTTGTTTTTTGTTTCAGTAATGTAGACCATAAATATTTGGTAGGTCATATACTTAACTCAGTCTTCTGCTTTGAGCCTATGCTCCATACAGGAATATGTACAGTTGGGTAACTCTAGTATCTTCAACCTAACTTCTGTTTTCTCAATGGTGGCCATACCTGTAGACAAATAGGACTTGAAGAGCAGTATAGTACATTTTGAACTATCTGGTTTAAGGTTTTGTAGTGTAGTAGAGTTATTGGTGTTAATGCGTCGCTGCGGGGTCTAATACTATGACGCACGGTCTTCGCGCATGTGTTGCTCTCCACCTGCTTAATTAGCTGCCCAATCAGACACGGCCGGCGAAGAGCTAGAACTGTAGAATACCCAATAATCTTAGCAGTTCAAGCAGTTCAAACATGTGAAACAGTTCAAACATATGAAACACCTGGAACATCTAAAATATCTCTAAAATTAATCTGGCTGTCTACGAAGACCTCGAATAATGTCCGTTATAATATACAGAAGTGCAGCCCAATTCGTTATAAGTCATGATTCATGATTCCAAATAATTATTTGGTCATGGGAGAGCCGGACCGAACCTTAGTATGAGGATTGACGATCTCAATAGGCTTCTTGATTCTTGGGGTCAGAGGCGCCTGGGTCACGCTCAGGCCCAAGGAAGAAGTATCCAGCTCCACCAAAGCCGTGGGCGAAAACACCAGCGCAGTATAGGGGTTGAATTTCTTCAACGAGCCGCACCCGTTGAGATAATCCGGGATATCGGGGCAGAACTCAAGGTCGTCCTCGGCATCAAACGACTTGGAGAGGTAATACCTCAAGCGGGGATTGTGCAACGCATAGTTGTAGCTGCTGGAGGAGGTGGAAGACGAAGCCGACGATAACCCATTATACTGGGCGTTGACAAACGTGGGTGAGGCGTTTAGCTGTGAGTTGGGCAGCGAGGGCGAGTACTGGTAACTATTATACATGTAAGGATTAGCCATTGTGGGGTCTTTGTTAGCATGTGATCGAGGACGGGGCTATGAGCAGTCTAAATATGTAGCTGTGTTTTTTTTTTTGGGTAGCTTGGGTTCAAGGGTTTCTATGGACAAAGCGAGTCTGGCTGTGTTGGGCAAGTGTGGTTGTTGGGCAAGTCGAGGAGGGGCGAGGAAAGTATATGGAGGAGGGGGGGGATTAAGGTGTGTATATATAAAAGGGGATTTTTGAGCGTTGCTGGTATTATCTATATGTTTCTAAAACAAGATTAGTGAGGGGTGGGGTTTTGGTGGATTTGGGTTTCTTTAGTATATAGGAGGGGTTTAGAGGAAAACATGGGGCGGAGTGATTAAAAGACGATTGCGCATGTGTGCGTGCAGGCCACATGATCACCCGAACCCGCTTACATGCAAGCCTCTCGATAAGCGCATACCGGACTCCTACATCCTAGCCTCTTTCCATGCATCCGGGTACACACAGCAGGAATAATCAAGTCCTAGTAGTTAATGGTTAGCAGTGTTTAGACATACGTGGTTAGGGCTTTTAATAGGGTAGCTGGTAATTCGGGAACTCCAATTGTGCGGTCCGTAGGGTTCAGGTTAGGATGTGTGAGTCAGGTTATCCAACGGTTATGAGCCACACATTATTTCGATCAGAGCGTGAATTACACTGTGATTAGCCGGGAAGATCAGGCAAAAGTATGTATTAAGGAGTAGGTGATCTGAACTAGATGATAATGAAGGATCGGGAGGTGGAAGGGTGATCTGGATCATAGGGCTAGTAGGACCGATCCCATTGGTTAGAGTTCATGTTGATCTATGAGTGCGCGGCGTCGTCGCAGTGCGGCCAGCCCAATGGCACTCAGTAACTGACACTCAGTAATACTAGGAATACTTGAATAAAAACATGAATGATATTTAAGGAATGATTTGATAACACTAAAGAGATTATGATTGAAGAGGTGTAGTTGCATCTATTTATGACTCAGAAACCACATATGGATTACTACTCATGCATTATAAAGACGAATACAGTACTAAGAAGCAAAATTGGAGGGCAAAGAACATTGGAAATACTATGAAGTTGTTGTAACAGAGAAGGTGGTGCAATATTTTAGTGGCTAAGCAATGTATTGATATAGCAGTGTATAGTATAGGGTAGTAAAGGGTAGTATAAAGTAGTATAGGGTAGTATAGAGTAGTATAGGGTAGTATAATGGTACAGTAGTGGTAGTGGCAGTGTATTAGTTTATTAAAACCTCATAAAGAGTTTTAGAATTGAATGATTCCAGAATACCCGAGTTTATATGGTATGATATTCATGAAAGTTATGGTAGTTATGGTAGTTATGCTAATGTTTGTAGTGCTGTTGGGCATGTGATTCTTGTGCTTTAATTTGGATTTGACACTACAATAAACTACCACACTATAGTTTTCTATGATACTCTAAATGAACATCATAGTACTGGTCAAGTAGTAGTTTAGTGATAGAGTGATAGAGTCAGTAATGGTGGAACAGTGATGGCTCTGTTAGATTCTTGTTAGTACGTTTGATACTTAATCGTTACTATATTCGTTGAAGATTTCTATTGGTGAAGGACTCAGTCAAGGCTCAGAATCGGCCTCGCAGCAAATGATTTACTTATCCACGGAAACACTGTAGATGGAAAGCCTACACACAAAGACTCTTCTCCAACTACAGTAAAACAATCATCAACCAGATCCCCAGAAATTCTTATACTTCCTTAAAAATGAATACAAATAAAATACCTCAACCTGAATTGTGCTGATAATTTCTCTTTTAGTATATGTGTAAGTGTTGTGTCCTCAGGAGATCTAGTGCTTTATGACTAGAAAGAAGTCTATATAGCAATCTTAAAGTTCCAAAAAAACCAGATGGTTGGTCAAATGGTTGGTCAAATGATTGGTCAAATGGTTGGTCAGATGGTTAGTCAAATAAATTATTATAAAAAAGTCATATAGTAGAGAGTCATACACTTTAAATGTGCTGTTTAAGAAGCTTTCAGTCTCTGGAAACCAAGAGAGACCACTATACTACCTAATATAACCACTACTTAGGAAATACTACCATTAACTAGTGTCCCTTACTAATAGTGGTAATTACTATCACTACAACGTTAAGAAGCTTTAAATTACTAGTCTATGGCACTTATGTGATGGTAAAGCTGTACTGTAGGCCTGTCGCAGAGATTACTGCAAGTGAGACAGAGTAACCATAGTAAAAGTCTGATCTACTTCCTAATACACTTCCACCTAGACTATGGAACATTAAATGGAGCTCATCAAAGCAAGTGACAGAAATTATAGTTTTTTAAAACTTCTCTCCTGCACATAATATAATATCAAAGAGTGACTCTTACTGAATCTACCCAATATAATATTAGTGTGTTAGTGTGTTAGTTCTTTTGTCTTTTTGTTAAGTGAATATTGGAAACCTAGATTCCATTTGTTGTGCCCTCGCAAATGAAGCTACTGGTGTAGAGAGTGTTGTGATATAAGGAGAATATACCCTCAATTCCTTTTCTTGGTCAGCTGACCATTGGAACCCCAACTGGCTTTCCCAAGAATCACCAGGAATTACTTGGAGCTTGCACGACCTCACAATCGTTTTTAAAAGATAAAATTCCTGATAAAGTTCCTTCATATTCTTTCTCTCCAAGGACCATATTCTACTTGTACCTCTTACGACTAGTATTTTTAGATCCACCATAGGGAGAGCCCTGCCTATAAAGGTATTATGAAGCCTCTCAGTCTGATAGTTACAATGGCCATTGCAAACGCCGTGTCATGACCATCGTTGTATGAAGTACTTTGATGGTCTTTTCGAATATTCTGGAACAATCCTTCCCATTGTTCTAGTGGAGAGTTTTCCGATGCCACGTTTCTCTCAAAGTTATATAAGCCACTCCAGTTCCTTTCTTTGAGGAACCATCAACGAATACAAGATTAGGCAAACACACGTTATAAAGAACGTAACAAGTATACTGAATATATTGTTAGCGTAATATCGTCTGGATCAGTCGCAAGAAAACGCCAAAGGGGCTCTTTAACAAAGTACACTCCTACAGTCCCCACTACCAAGGATTGATCCACTCGTGGGATCCAATGCATGATATCATCGCTTCTACTAAAGAATGAATTACTTTCTCAGAGATCTCCTGCATACAACACAATGCCCCACTCTCACCACTACCTGCCATAATCACCGATGGGTTATCGAAGTTTGGACAGTAGGAAGTTTTGATATGGTAATTTTATTGGTACAGTGAAGTAGTAACCATAGGAGTTTTCTGAATTTTTCCTGTGACGCTGGAGCTAATGGCTATGACTATGACTATGACTATGACTATGACTATGGCTTACTGCGTGCATTACAGTGGGTTTAACAATAAGAGTCTAATACAATAGTCCAGAGCCATTGTAGTTATAACCACTATTTTCTCCCGATGTCTCCGAGAAACAATGTCTCATTCACACATATTTTTCTCCACCTCCCCCTACCCCCGCTACAATTTTTCTTGTGAAAATATCCATAGTCTTTATATGCTTTGAACCTGCACCCGCAGCACCAAATTATGAGACCACTCTAACCAGATTATGAGACCACTCCAGGTAGTCTAGACTCACAAAAAAAAAAAAAAAAAAAAAAAATACGAAATAGGAAAGAATAGAAAAAACTTTAAAACAGGACATGCTAGTATAAAATAGGAAATAGAAATGATGTAGGAATGAAATTGTATGGTGTAGGGCTATTAGTGGATGGTGGATGGTGTATGGGTATTGGTGTATGGGTATTGGTGGATGTATGGAGTATGATGAGTGGATGCGGCATGGCTGCGATGCATACTGATTGAGATGAGGACGCGGCTGATGGCATCTCTGGACACATGCGACAGTACTGTATGTTTTCTTTGGATCTGGCCTTTGGTATATAGACTGGTACAAAAGGACTGGACCGGCCCGGTCTCCTTTGTGACATTCCTTCATGAACCCATTGTCATGGCCCAAACAGGCAATTAGCTTCCGCTTGGGCCCTTTGTCCAGCGCTCCTACGCCAAATGGCTACACCACTAAACACAACCTTACCATGCCATTTTCTTTTAGCAGGCACAAGAGCTGGCGGCCTCAAATCGCTTTGCCGGCGCTGCATGCGGCCCGGGAGTACGAATGCCTTGAGCTTTCCTCTGGCTTGAAGTGTATCCTCATCAATGATGCCTCTTCGCATATGATCTCCGCAGCGATGGCCATCGGAGCAGGCTCGTACCTGGACCCGCAGGTTTTGGGTTTGGCTCATCTCTGTGAACATATAGTGTGTATGGGTGACAAACTGGTACAGCTCCAGAATATCCTTATGGCTAGTGGTGGTTCTTTTAGTGCTTCTACCGGTGCGGACCAGACCACCTTTGGCTTTGAAATCTCTACGTTTGCTCATGAACTGGCGGGAAAAGAGCAATTCTTATTAGACCTGGCACTCCCGATGTTTGCAAGCTTATTGAAAAGTCCTCGGATCTCCAGCTCCATGGTGGCCAAGCAAATTGGTTTCGTGGACGATGAGCATAATATGAATAAGTCCGATATGGAAAAAATGCTCTGGCACGGCTTGCGTCTCTTGAGCAATGGCCAACACCCGTTCAGCCGCTTTTCCACGGGTAACAAGGCCACTTTGGCCGGTGTTCTGGGCTTGAAGCGTATGATCTCCGACCACCATGCCCGTGCTTTCTTACCGGCCAATAGTGCACTCGTGATCAAAGGTCCCCAGTCCATAAACCACCTTCGGAAAGCCCTTCTTTATGCATATGGAGACCTTGCTTATGTGGCATGTCCTGAGCCAAAGCCTTTACAAAACGATATCTTTCTGGAGGCAGACCCTAACTGCATGTTCATCAAATCTGGGACTCGCAAAATCAGACTCTGCTATTCCATGAGAAAAGGCTCGCTTAAAGTGCCTGCTACCGTGCAAAGTATCTTAACATATGTGTTGGGCGACGAGTCTCGCACCTCCTTGTGCCATTACTTGAGATACTCCAAACACTACATCGAACGCTTATATGCCTATACGCAAAAGGTGTCTCGAGACGATACGTTCTTCATTCTTGCGTTCGAATGCACCGAGACTGGCATGTACAGGCTCAAAGACTTGTTGGCAGTTGTATTTTACTATATCGAGGAAGTCATGGGGAAATTGGCCGAGTCTACATGGAGCCGTGTGGCTCATGAGTACGTGGAGATTGATGAATATCTCTTCATGACCAGTCTAGGTGAGGAAGACGGCGAAGAGGTGACTCTGTATGCAGAGAACCTCCAGATGGGCCTGGGGTTCCTCCGTGGAGACTGGGACCCGTCATGTTTAGACCAACAAAGCTTCAGGTTCTTTTTGAGCCAGTTTTTTGACAGATCACTGCTCAAACTTCAGATCTGCGACTCCAACAAGAAAGCACTCTTGCAGTTCCGTCAAAACCTTGACTTGGTACGGGATACCTACTTTGATTTCGAGTATGTCAAGTTCCAATACCCGTTCGACAACATGCACTACGTAAACTCGGACGTAGGTTCGAGTATGTGTGTGGCATACCCAATTGGAGATTTACGCCAGGAAATCCCCGATCTTTTGGAGTTCCAAACCATCATTTCATCTGCCAAATATCGCCATATTTCCAGTGCTCCAGAAACTCCCATCTTACACCTGCAGACACCAACTCAAGAAGTGTGGCTTGTTCAAACTCCTTTTGTTCACCGATCACTGGCTTCTATCTACATTGATTTCCGGACGTTTCGGAAAAATGCTGAGTCTTTGGTTCTCCTTGAGGTTATGGCTGCAATCACAGGCCAACGCTTAAAAAGCCGGTTCTACAACCTCGAGCTTTTTGGATCTTCCTGGGGAATCTACGCTAATATCCATGGAGAACCTTCCCTTTTGATCACCGTGGGTGGAAGACCCTCTATCGTCACGTATATCCTCGAGACTGCTCTCCGAGAAATATTCGGCTTCTCCGACTACACGTGCCACTACAACGAACTCAAGTCGGCCCGGGTATATCTCCGACGTAAGTTCGAGGAGTATATTCATGAAAAGGGAATCAAGCAGGTGCACGTGATGATCTACCAGCTTTTGGAGCAGGGCATAGTGCTGCCGGAACAACGGATCCAGACCCTCGAGATGTTGGATGCAGGCTCACTCCAAGAACTATCGCTTCTCTTGCTTGAATGTCAGAACTTCACTCAAATTCTCATGAGTGGAGACTTTTCCGAGGCCCAAATCGATACGGTTGCCCGCAATTGTCGTTCTATGCAGCCCAGCAGGCCTGATTTCCCGGAGCGACTGCTTGATTCGTCGATCTCATTGGCTAATGGAGCATACTACGAGTTTGAATTGCCCAACGACGAAGCCGACCCAGTGGCTGTGGTTTTGTATTATGTGCAGATAGCACAGCGAAGCGACCGGTATTCTTATACTCTCTCCAAAGTGCTCCAGCAGATGATCCAGGCCTCGGCGTACCATAACCTCAGAGATAAGCGGGACTTGGCATATACCATCTCCACGGGGATGAAAGTGTTTCGAAACAACTTTGGCTTGCACATTACCATTCCCACCACCAAGCACCTGACGGGTTATGTGGTAGAGCAAATGGAAGCTTATATGGGAGACCTAGAGGCCAGTCTCAACCAAATGAACGAAGCAGTTTTTGAAACAAGTGTCAAAAAGCCGTTTCTACAAGCACTTGCAGATGACCTGGAGGAAGATATTAACCCATCCAGTCTTTTCGGAAGCATCAAGCCACTCCAAGGATCCGAGAACCAGACGCAAGATTCTTCTTTCCATCGGCACTGGTGTGCATTGGACCAGATTATCCGAAAAGCGTACAATTTCGGAAGCAAAGGGTGTGAAGAGGCTATAGACGAAGCTTTAGTAGAGCAGCTAACGTTGTCGGAGTTTAGAGCCTTTTTTGGGGTGAGATTTGCAGTCAAATCACCCGATCGCTCAGCTTTGATCTTGACCCTTGGACTTGGCGAGTCACGTGACTCCAAAAAAAGATTCTCTATGGGCACCAAAATGAAGTTCCGCAAAGAAAAGCCACGAGAAAGACGCATTTTCAGGTCCATCCATGAATTCCAGAAACATACACTCCATACCTTCTGAGAAACAATGCATGTGAAAGTGTGAGGGCTGTCACGCTGCAGCCGTGCGGTCACGTGACTTGAGTCCACGCAGGTGCACGCCCTCTTCGGAGTACCATCAGTCCACCATCCAACCCCAGACGCACCCCAAAACCTAACCGAAAACCCAACCCAAAATCCAACTCAAAATCAACACCAAAATCCAACCCAAACCCAAATCCAAACCCAAATTGAATCAATGAGTGCAATTACCGTGACCGTGAAGCAACTCCAAAAAGGTTTAACCCCCCAAGTCTTGGAAAAGGCCTTTGGCCCCAACTCCCTAGGCATTCTCTTGGTGAATGGTCTTCCTGAGCCCTTCAAGGACCTCCGCACCAGGGTCCTCAGTAGCATGTCCACATTAGCCAATTTGCCACCATCGGAACTCGAACCCTTGGAACGCAGGGAGGCCATGTGGCTCTCGGGCTGGTCCCGCGGAAGAGAAAAATTCCCAAACTCTGGACTCGCTGATTTCAACAAGGGCTCGTTTTACATCAACTGTGCGTTTTGCAAGGATAGTGCTTTGGAAGCACCAGCGCGGCATATAGTGGAGAAGTACCCCGATTCCAAAATGTACACTGAGCCAAATGTATGGCCCCGAAGCAGCATTCCGGGGCTCCAAACCTTTGAGGCCGACTGCAAAAAATTGTGCAAAATGATTGTGGATATTGGGGCCCTGGTGGCCCGCAGCTGTGACCAGTATATCGCGTCCACGTTCGCCGAGTACCAGAAGGGCTTTTTGGAGCGTATAACCCGCACGTCCACGTGCACCAAGGCTCGGCTCTTGCATTACTATGCAGATGCCCAGGCCCCCGATATGCAACATGATTCGTGGTGTGGCGAGCACGTGGACCATTCGTGTCTTACTGGGCTTACCAGTGCATTATTTATGGATGCGAAGGGGCCTCTTGAGCGCTCCCCGGATAAAAACGCAGGCCTCTACATTCGCGACCGCCATGGAAACATTGTGCAGATGAACATTCCATCCGACTGCTTGGCCTTCCAAAGTGGCTCCACGCTCCAGGAGATATCCAAGGGTTCCTTACGGGCTGTACCTCATTATGTCAGGGGAACTAACCATCCGGGAATCTCTCGGAACACTTTGGCGGTGTTTTGTCAGCCGGACCTCGATGAGCGTGTGAATGAGACTGAGGACTTTGCTAGTTATGCCAAGAGGGTAGTTGAGTCAAACCACTAACAATCCAATCTGCACTCCGATCAAGAGTGGAGATCGTTACTGAGCCACTGGGAAGCACTGAGAAACACTGAGAGTACTGATACTGATACTGATACTGATACTGATACTGGATACTAAGAACTGAGAATACTAACTGAGAATACTGAGTACTAAGTAGTAAGTACTGAGTACTGGATCCTAGTACTTTGAAATAGCAGTTACTAACTTTGACTACTAGGCTTTCAAAATATAGGCTATATAATTAATACAGAATTACCGGTGGTCTGGGTGAAGTAGTATAAGAATCACTGGACTTGACGAGCACGTGACCGGCCCTACTAGTCTCCATCGCGGTCTCTCTCTGCTCCATAATGACTTCTTCCTTTGCACCCATCGTCAACGACAAACAACCGTTAGCCCCCGTCTTTTCATCTGTTCCTACCAACGACGATGACGTGCGTGCAGAATTGGCCCGGCTAGGCCACCCCGAGGCTCTTGCGGACGAATCAAAGGCCGATAGGCGGGCCCGTCTCATACAGGTATCAGAGGAGCTAAAGCACACGGGATTTGACGAGGAAAGTGACGACGAAATGGTTCTGGCAAATGAAGAAGAGGAAGAGGAAGAGGAATTTTATACTCCCGGATCCGAGGACCTTCTAGCTGCCCGCAAACGTATCCTTGAATACCTGATTGGGAAGGCTACGGCCCGAAATGCCCGCCAGAGGGCGCTTGCAAGTGGCGAGGACTTTACTAAAGTGCTCAGACATCGGAGAAGTATTGGCCACATTGTTTCAAAGTACGAGTTGCTTGGTTCATACAATGTGCAGGGGAACACCAGGGCAGTGAGCTGTGTACGTATTAATTCCGCTGAAAACATCACCGCATGTTCATCGTGGGATGGAGGAATTTATATTTTCAAGGGGTGTCCTGCACTGGAGCTCAAGCAAGTATCCAAGCTGGCGCCAGGTTTTCATCTGGAAAAAACCACCTTCCTGTGGAATGCCGTGCATGATCAAGTACTTACATCTGGCTGTGGAGACGGAACAATCAATATATGGAACCTTGCGGATGGAGAAAAAGAAATGAAGCCTTCTTTCACGCTACGAAACGCCCACGACGCCCGGATTGCCCAGGTGGCCTCGCATCCCAGTGGAGATTACTTCTGTACCACGTCGTTTGACCAGGTCTGGAAATTATGGGACACTCAACGGCCCGAAAAAGAATTGCTTGAGCAGGAAGGCCATTCAAAAGAAGTATTTGCATGCACCTTCCACCCAGATGGCAGTTTATTGAGCACAGGAGGGCTTGATGCTGTCAGCCGTATCTGGGATTTACGTAGTGGTCGAACCATTGCTTCTCTCCAAGGCCATCTGCAGGGAATCTACTCCATGGATTGGTCTACAAACGGGTACCATTTGGCTACTGGAAGTGGAGACAACTCCATCAAAATATGGGACTTGAGAAAGCCAGAACGAGAGCTGTTCACCATACCAGCGCATTCCAAGCTTGTGAGTGACGTGAGGTTTGTGAGAGGCACGAACACTTCCAAATTGGCACAGCCTGTAACGGACGAGAATGATCAGAACCCACAGGTTTTGGATATATGCGGCACTCTTTTGGTCAGTCTGTCTTATGATGGTACCATCAAGGTGTGGTCCAGTGACAACTGGGTGTTGACCAAGACATTGCGTGGCCACACCGACAAAGTAATGAGCTGTGATATCAGTATGTCTGGAGAGAGCATTGTTAGTAGTGGATGGGACCGGACTCTCCGCACGTGGGGAACAATGGTGTGAGAGCACGTGTAAGCGGGAAATAATAGCTTAGTGGATAAAGCTTCAGTGGATTGAATATTAGTGGATTGAAGCTTAGTGGAGGTGGAAAATGATCTAGTGGATGAAATGAAGGTATTGGGAACCGTAAGTCTAAGGTGAAGAGGTGAGTCTAGTGATGGCCCCATTTGCGAATGGTATGCACTACAATCAGGAAGGAGTCCAGGGTGTCATTCCAGAAGACATATAAACAAAGTGGATTCTTATGAGACAATAGCACGGAAAATAGCGCTGCGATACAATAGCAGTGGAAAGGTCAAATTAGCAAGACAATAGCAGGGTGACACTTAAAGCTAATAAAACAATGCAAAGCGGTGGTCAGAGCGTCCACTACAATGGCCAGTGACACCCAAAGCTAATTACACAATGGGCAGTGACCCACAGCGGCTAGCACAATGCGAGCTGACACCCACAGCGAACAGCACAATGCCAAGGGATGGATGTCCATAAGTCCGACTCGAAGAACAGCGCCATATAATAACCACATGCAAACATACACAGTCAACGGCCAAAAATAAAGGCCAAAAAATAAAAAATGTAAATCCAAAAAATTCAACCCCCTAAACGCAACCCAGAAACTCACAACATCCCTTAGCGAAAACCTTAGAACTTTTAATTTTTTTTAACCTAAAAAATCCCCATCTGTATTTCCACATTTTCTCACTATACGTTTTACTGCAACCATTCAGCCAGTCGCGCGCATCTCTTATCCGTCACTATCAATCTTCATCCACACCAAAGCAAGTCACCACATTTTACTCCATTCACATTCAAATCTTCTTCCATCACCCATATCCACGTTTACCCATTCACATCTACATACGCATACGCATACACAAACACAAAAGCAAACACAAACACACCTTAATATATAAATACCCCATATCCACCGACATCTTATAGTTCCCGTCCTCGGTGCAAGCCAGTAAGAGAACGACAACGAAGAAATAGACCAACACCAATTACACAACACCAATTACACAACACCAATTACACAACACCAACTACACAACACCAACTACACAACACCAACTACACAATACCAACTACACAACACCAACTACACAACACCAACTACACAATACCAACTACACAATACCAACTACACAACATCAACTACACAATACCAACAATAGACATAAGACGGCAAAAATGGACTTGACCAGCATTCTAGACGGCACGCCCGAACCTCCCATCGTGGACTTGCATTTGGACCACATCAACACCTCCGGAGAGTACATGTTGGCCACGCCCATGTTCGAGTTCCAGAAAGAACTCACGGACCAAATCGTGTCGCTCCATTACCCCGACATCCTTAAGTACTGCGAGACCCACGACACCACGGAACTCATTCGCAAGTCGTTGGAGATCTGTGCCAGCAACTGCATGCTAGTGCTGACGCACCCATACCTCCTCATCCAGCATTACATGCCCAAGAACTTGGGCCTTAGAGACCTCCCGACCAAGCTCGCCGATACTAGCGGCAAGTTCAACGTGTTAGAGAAACTCATTAACGTTATTATCCGGAACAACGTCCTGGCCGGCTATAAGCATGTGGGTATAGTCATGAAGAATGAGCACCGTATGTTTGACTTAACGGAAGCTCTTATTTTGGGTTGCTATGGACCCAAGGTCATTCAACGTTATGCTGGAAACCACGTCAAGCGAGACTCCACCAAATCGGCCAAGGCCGGTGCCAAAAACCCTCGCTTGACCTATATTCACTTGATTCCTAGTGACTCCGTGCTCACTCGCAAAGACTACGACTTGGATCCGGTCAAGCTCGATGTGTTGATCCATATGGATAGCCATATGGACTCGCTGCTGCCCTTCTACACGAAACTCCGCCACCAGAACCATGCGCCTGGCTCTCCTGGTGCGGTGGTGCTCAAGTTGATTCCAACCTACTCCATTGAACACTGTCTTGCACACTATGAGCTGTTCAAAAACGACCCCAGCTATTTGTACAAATTGATCTCGTCTATTGTGTGCTTGCGTGACCAGGTGGGCTACTTGCCTCCGGACTTGTTCCCTATTTATAATCAGAACCTCACTTACTTGTCACATACATTCTTTGACTATGTGTTTGACTCGTCATCGCTGTCCTCGTTTCCGGCGTGGCCTCTTCCGGAGCTTCCCAAGCTCCCCAAGTTCTCCGCCAAAGACGTGGAGCGCTCTTTATTGACCGAGGTGGGGTACCATTACACACCGTACGACTCGTCGGAGTTCTCCAGCACCAAGAAGCGCAAGACCTACTACGAGTCCAAGCGTCTCCAGCTGGACTACGTCACTAACCCCTTGAAAAACGACTACAACACCATCAGCGGTATCTACAATCATCATGCAGCTACCATCAAGTCGGAGACTCCGTCGCATCTTACTCACCTTCTCATCACAGAGTTAAATGCAGAGTACATGGAGCTCACGAACATTAAGGAGGAGTACCAGTGCTACGAAGAGTTCCAGAGCCACTCAAAAGGCTTTGGCAGAAGAGTAGAGGAAATTAGAAAGGTGTTGGCAGGGATCATGGAGGAGGTGGATTTCGCCGAGCAGAGGCTACAGGTGACGCTGAAGAAGATGCAGAAGCGCATACAGGAAAACGACGAGTTGAAGGAGAGGCAAAGCAAGCTCGAGAACGAAATCACCAACTATGAGCAAGTTGCCGGTGTGGCAGAAAACTCAACCAAGGCTCTTTTCATCCGGAACCAGCACAAAATATGGGCCCTTCAGAACGAGGTAAAGAATGCCATGCTGCTGCTCCAGGTTAAGGGCGACGAGAAGAATTACATGACCAAAGAGGTCAGCAACTGTGAAGAATCCATAGAGCAGAGCAACGCCCAGATCCACGACTGCATGCAAGAAATCACCAAATTATCGGCCCAAATCGAATCTGCTCTTGATCAAACCAAACAAGAGGACGAGGCGCACAAGAAAAAAAAGGCTTTGGTGATCAAGCAAATCGAGGATGCAGAGGTGGCCCTTGCCGCGTCGAGAGCAAAGCTTTCCGAGACCTTAAGGTACTTGCGAGACACTTCATACTTGAAGAAGAGAAAGGGAAGAACGCTCACGCCTAGTAAATGATCAGTCTAAGAACTAAATATCAAAACTACATAGAGGAAGACTACATAGAAGAAGTGGTGGCGGTGGTAATGGTAGTGGTCGTATAGAGGCTATAGAAAGTAGATGGGCAACTCCGATTGTATGGCATCGAAGATCAAGCAGTTGTTGATTGGACTGTCCTTTTTCCCGAAATACTGGATGATATCCTGGGCCAACACTCCGCCTAAAACAGCAGCAACTGGGGAGAACTCAGCAAATGCCTGTGTAGAGAAGTACTCAAGGTACTCGTCAGTAATCACGGATTCGGCAAGCAGAAACGTCTTACACACGTCCAAGGCCTTTTGTTTCAAAATTGTTTTATCCACAATATCCAGCGGAGAAGCCGGTTTTTCCACCTCGAACAATGCAAACATCAAAGGCAAGGCCGGAGAGAGACGTCTCATTTGTCTCTTGTTCAACTGGTGGGTCAATTTTGCAGAACTAAACATGGTTTCAAGCGGAAAGTACTCGTCCACAATTGTGACGGTCTCCTCGTCGTTTTTCTCGGTCACAGACACGATTTTCTTGACTTCGTTGATGGCCGAGCCAGCCACACGAGCCTGGTTGCCTTTATCGTACACCTTGGTGGACTCGTGTCTTATTAGATCAGTAAAAATGTAACCAAACATGCCGTGGAGACCAGCAGCATAGAGTGGGATCTGGTGGGTACGGCTCAAGTGGTTGACATGGAGCAAATCGGACTTGGAGAGCTCAGTAGCGATGATCAAGTCAAACGATTTGAAGTATTCATCCAGCAATGAACTAAGCGCTTTGGTATTGATGGAAAGGTGCACCCGTGTGTTCAATTCCTTAATTGCAGAGAGGACGTGGGGGAGTTTGGGTGTTCCAATGATGGAGTCGTCGTTGGGCAAAAAAAACTGGGCAGCAAAGTCCTCATCTTTTACCACCGAGTCATCCAAAATCTCAATACTATTGATTCCACCAAGAACAAGGTTTTTGACAATCTCCGTGGCCAAACCCCCGAGGTTGATCACTAGGATCTTGGCTGATTGCAAGCGGATCTGGGTGTCTGCACCCCAGAGACGGATCTGGCGATCGTAGAGCGCAATTTCCTCTGTGGTTAGTTTATATTTTTTTTTAGAAACTAGAAAAATGGTTTTAGCCACGCCTTACATACCTGCACTGAGTTTGTCTAGATTTTCAGACATACTGGTGGAGTGTGCTTTGAATAGATGTATAGGCCGCAATGGATGGAGCTGCGCGTGATACGCGTCACGTGAGAAAGCCTTTAACTATGTCGTCCATATTTCTAACTAGGTAGTATTAAACACAGGCTGGAAAGTCAAATGATTGGTCATACATTGATCTGAGTGAATGAATTCACTCTATTCCACTCTACTACTACGGCTACTGCTACTACCTCTACTACTACTACTGCTACTACTACCTCTACTCTAGTACTCCACTAGTACGGCCACTACTTCTACTATAACACTATAACACTATAATACTATAGCACTAAAGCACTATACCTGATATGAAGTGATCTACACTATCTAACAAATTGTGTACTATGGTATACTATTTATTTATGCTACTTGCTGTCTTACATTATATGTATAGTGTAGTATATTTCAGTAGTGTAGTGTAAAAGTAGTGTATATTTTGAGCGGACTGTAATGGTAGGGTAGTGATTTAGTGTCTTGATATATTGCAGTAGTTTAATAGATTGGTGTATTCTAGATTACTCTTTAGATACTGATTATGCGACTCTAGCTTACTGCTCCACTATACTATACTACTATACTCTTCTATACTCTACTATACTCTTCTATACTCTACTATACTCTACCACTATACTCTAATACTATATTCTACCACTATAATCTACTACTACACTCTGTTCTACACTACTATGTTCCGTATAATACACTAGTATAATAGTTTGGTGTATTGCATTGTACATCGTACTGTCTTGTAATATGTAGACTTAGTATAATAATGTGTGCTGGTCCACTACTAACTTTCACTAATACTAGAGTATAGAGTTCCAGCCACTGGAATAATAGTTCTCGATGATATGGGACCTTTATGAGATGGGACCTTTGTGAGATGGGATCCTGATGAGATGGGAGCAAATTCTAAAGACAAAAAAAAGGTCGGAGCTTGACGATAAATAAGCAAGGTTGGTGCTCGAAGAGGAAGGAATAGGGCACATTATATAATGTAGTACTGTGGGTGCAGCAGACACTAGTTGGTAGTACCACTAAATTTAGCATCGTGTTGTGTAGTATCACAATAGTATTCTACTCTAATGTGTTTTTTCTAGGATATTATCAAAGTGGTAATAACTGGTAAATAAATAGGCTGGTCATGGTCAAGTGGTTATGAGTGCTTACTATTTAATGTCTTGTGAGTATTTGCTAGTCGCACGTTTTTAGGTGTGATTGTCAGTTCTTGGTGCACCACTGTATCTCAGCTACATTCTTATACACTTATTTCCATAGTATGTATATTAGGATGACACCCCAATACTCCTATTCTCCGGTTCTAAGAGGCTGTATTGTCTCAATTATTGAAAAAAAATTTATATGTCTAGTGCTGGGCTACTTTTCACTCTATAGGTGACACACTAGTACATAAGACATGTCTTCTAGAGGTTTTGTTACATTATAAACTACTGCAAGTGAGCGATAAACGGATACTAGAAGGCTTCAATCCCACTTTTCACCTAAAAAAATGCACCACTTTTCATCTAAAGTTGTACAAACCTTCATTATTCTGAAATTGCATTCACCACTATTTGTGACGGTTGTTCCTTTGGTACCCGCACCACTATATATTCCAGAAGATTGCACGCGCGCAATTCACCTTTGCTTGGCTCACACATTTCCACGCACACTAACAAAAAGTGTCTAAAATCCGAATTTTTGTCCAGACATTTTGTATGGGAATATTGAGATTTGCGACCATTGCTTTTCGCAAAAGTTACCCAACTTCCATAGTTGACACTCAGTGTGGGCCAATTCCCATCCAGACTCTGCACCACCACGCCAAATAATTTATTCTATAGTATAGTGATACTCTACTGTAACACTCAAACAATGTATTCCTACCAGAAATTCACCAACTGCCCAGGCAGTGTAATAACTACTGTGTTCCTGGATCAACCAAGAACACCAAGTACTACTCCATGGAACTAACCAAGTATTTAGTCTTAGGAAAGAATGTGCATTGAATCTACAACAATATTAACACTGTCAAATTGAACTGGTTCTTAGAGACCACTAGTACTACCACGGACTAGTGGACAGATTACACAGAAGTAGACAGATTAGACAGTAGTAGACAGATAAGACAGATTAGACAGATTAGACAGATTAGACAGAAATAATACTAAATAATATGAACGATCACAATAGTTCCTCTTAGTATTTTCTAGTCATTACAAAATTAATACTATCGAGTGAGATCATGACTAGGAAATTTATGAACTAGGGCTTCCTGCAACCAAACCACTACCACCACCAATACTACTACCACTCTTAATACTGGACTCCATCTAGATTACCACTTTAGTGCAGCAGGGTGGTGAGGTAATGTGCTAATGAGATAGTCTTTAAGTGCTGCAGTGCTGTATATGGAAACATACACTCTATAGAAAGTTATTAGATAACTATAGGAGAGGTCAGTAGGTAATGGCTAGTAGTATACTTCTGTATATTGTACTTCAGTGCTAATACATAAGGAGGAAATGCAAGAAATCAAAATGAATATGGAAGTTCAAAGAATAAAACTTAAGAGACAAAATTTGATACCTATTCTTCTCCACTACTTCACTACTTCACTACTTCACTACTTTACTACTTTACTACTTTACTACTTTACTACTTTACTACTTTACTACTTTACTACTTTACTACTTTACTACTTTACTACTTTACTACTTAACTACTTAACTACTTAACTACTTAGCTACTTAACTACTTAACTACTCTACTACTTCACTACTTGACTACTGGTCTACTATACTACTGGTCTACTATACTACTCCACGATACTACTACTACACTAGTGGTGCTTTAATACTAGTACTTCTCAACTAGTAGTACTACACTGCAGCTTGATTTTTTTATTTTTTATTTTTTTATTTTTTTATTTTCCCAATACAGTTAAAAATTCATGCAATGGAAAATTACTAACATGATGGTCGACAATTGTGGGGATATTACCTTGTAGTACTCCGTTACTCAATGACCTACTGTACACTCTCGAGGTATACAAGCACTTCAACGTTGCAATTCGAGATGCAATTGAAGATTTACTTCTTCAATATCTTTACTAAAAACATACGGCCTAATTCAGGAAATAAATATTTTGATGGGAGAATTAAAGACTTAGGTTGAACCCCGGAATGATCACATGACTTTCACGTGCAAGACTTATTTTCCTCTTAACTACCCACACACTCCAAATTCACAGTTCTTTGAATTCAATCTTCATAAAGATCCCACATAGATTATCCACATCTCAAAATTATGAAATAGTTTTTTTTTTTTTTTCTGTACAGGTGGAAACGACCTAAGTTAATAGCTTGGAACTGCATATAAAGCAAATGCTTACATACAATGCCCGGAACTTCCTTCACTAGAACGTTTCTACGTATTTCACCATCGTATATCATTTATTGGCAACTTTTATTTGTCCTCGTACGCATAGTTCTATTAGTTGGATCCAGACACAACCAACTTTTGTAAGTGAGACATGAACACTTGAAGCGAAACATCATCGGTTAACACCACTGCGCCTCGCGAGATCTCTTGCGAGTTGTACGAGGTACTGGGGTTCAACTTGGAGTACAAGAATCTGGCCTGCGATCCACCCTCCTCTGTGTCGATAAATCTTGGCAATGGGAAACGATCAATCAATAATTCGCCCGCCTCGACCTTGGGGTCACTCAACAATCTCTTGAAGTCGGCGTACTCCTCCTGGTCCTGGTAGCCGGCCTTGCGCCATTGAGCCACGGTTCTTCCGTGGAAAATTAAGATGTGGAAGAAGGTATCCAAGAGCAAGATGCGGTCGTCTTTGATGGACACGGAGTCCAACAAAACGGCCTCCGGTTCTTCTAGCTCCAAGCCAAACGCAGTCAACGTTGGTTGGATCATAATCAATGAGTTGTTGGTGTCCTCGTTTAACAACACATGTCTGTAGAAGGCAGTTTCATCGGGAGAGTTGTTGAACACTTGCAAGAATTGAGATCTTCTCAAGTAGTAGATGAATTGGGGGTACAACGCAAACTGAGGATGTAATCTGAACGACTCCTCCACATCTTTTCTGTAGTCCGCAAATTTCTGGCACAACTTGATCAACATCCGGTCAATCCATCTTAGCACATCTGCTCCGTCATCTTGTTCAGATTTGAAGAGAGTCACACGTGCCATCAAAACTGCTGCAGCTTCTTGATCAAACGATTGTGCCAACACTTGCTCGTCTCCAGTCAACACATTGGAAACAGTAGTCACTCTCAAACGGTAAGTTCCGGAAGAGTGTTGGTAGTGGGTGATGAATTGGATGTAAGATTGAGCGTTTGGAGGCAAGGGTGACACATTGGCCACATCAAAGAAAATGGCGTACGTGTGTTGGGGAGAAAGTGCACAGATTCTGTACTGGCATGTTCCACCGATTCCAACTTCATTGTCGGAAACGCTGTTGTTCTTGACTCCGAGGGAGGAGGCATGGCCAATCAAACCACTGACCTTCAATTCCCTGGAAGACTTGATGTCTAAGGTGGCATTCAAGCCCATTAGCAAGTAATCATCGGCATCCTTGTTGAAGAGCTTCAAGAAGGACTGCTTGAAAATGGAGGTGGTGAAGGCATCACTCAAAAGCAACACTCCGCCGGTCTTGCTGCAAAGAGACTTCATTTCTAAGAACCCAACCTGATCCAAACAACCACCAAAGAGATCGATGGTGTGAGAGTTCTTGACTGCTCTGGCAGAAATCGATTCGTAGAATTTGACTGCCTTTTTGTAGTGCTTGGCATTGTCCTTGTCAATGTCCGAGTGCGATCTGATGGGCTCCTTCAACTTGTTTCCCACAATCATACCTGGGTTCAACGTACACAGACCGGCACAGAACAAGAAGATCCGGCCTCCAAAACCTGCAAATGCAGTTCCGAGAAGACTGCTTGCAACGTTGATGGCAGAACCGGTACAACGCAAGGCTCTGTCACCGTGGGCTACGGCCCAAGGGTCAGCAGACAAGGTTTCCAAGATATTAGTCAATTGGTACTCAATTTGCTCGAGAGGCAAGAAGAACCGATGCAAAGTATTGACCATATTCATTTGGCCTGGCTGAGTGGCCGTGGGCTTGTTCAACATATCAGCTATTTGCTTATCGGTGTATTCCTTGTCACCCCGGAAAATGTGGGATCTGTTGACGGAAGGCGAAGCCAAATCATAAACTTGCACCATGGTGCCGAAGGTGATCAAACCCACCAAGGCATCCGGAGGCAAGTACGACAACGAAATCACCAACGTCTCTTTCAAAGCCTGCAAGTTGTCCTCATCTTGGCACAAGTCCACGACGAAGAAAAACACTGGGGGCAGTTTGACAGGCTTAGCCGTAATGTACTCGATAGTCGAGGAGTTGGGGCTCAATTCAATGGGCAAGTTCTCTTGCGTAATGCCTTGGTAATGTGGAGGCAACTGACTGCGGGAGCCACACAATGGACAGATCCAAAAGCCCGTAGGGTCAATGGAGCAGTAAGGGTTCAAGATACTCCGGCACAGGGCATTCTGGCAGTAGCAAGGGTCGTAAGCCGCCACGGGCAAGTCTTCTCTGTATTTAAGCGGCGTGTACAAAACACCAGTTGGAATCACGATTTTGGCTGCTTCGCCCTTGGTGGAGGGGAACGAGTTCCACGCAAAACGGACGCCGTTGATATCTTCAGCTTCTTCGAAATCCATCGTTTGAGCTGGTCCTCGGTCGGTTGGTGGAGATGCAGAATGTGGCTGGAGTAGAGGCCTGATTTAACGATACGCTGGAAAAAACCTCGTCGCTATGAGGACAACACACGGGCGTGCGCGGCCCAACCACGCGTCCATTTAAGCTATAGAATGTAGGTTTAACCTGCATTGGGAAATATTTGGAGATGTCATAGTAGATTTGGACTGTTATTAAGAACTGCAGTTTTGGTACCGTTTGTTTTTATTCTGTCAAAAACTTGTGCTGCTTGTAAATTTTTATACCACCTACTAACAAGGCTGTGCACACGTGACCAGTGTCACGTGAATACCCCACATATTTCTCTCTTTCTTCAATTTCAATCCCTTTTCACCCTCTTAAAGCCTGTTTCGTTCTTGTTTTTACTTGCACAGCCATCACTCAGCCCACTGACCGCAACGGAAATTTTGTTGCTAGTGGCATCCTGTATACAACCCAATACACCTCGCTCTCGCAACTCTTAATTCCTCACCATGACCACTCTTTCCAGGTTCACCACACGGGCCACCCTCCGGACGGCGTCGCGGGTATTTCTGCGGTGGAATTCCCAATGCCCGCAAAACTACTTTTCCCTATTCCCCAAAAGTTTTCCCGCCGGTGGGCCGCCTCTAGACACCTTTCTGATCAGCCCAAAGCTGTTGCGGAGAGAGTTCAGACAGCTCCAGAGTGAACACCATCCAGACATAGTGATGGCCCAGGAAAGTTCGGTCTCGGATCCTGGATCCAACAAAGATTTGTCGCAAATTAATAACTCGTCGCTTACCAAAAACTCGTCACTTATCAATAAGGCATATACTAGCATCCGGAACCCGTATACTCGGGCCGCGCACGTGATCCAGCTCTACCATCCGGATCACATTGACATCACCAAGGACGACGTGTCGAAGATGTTGATATTGAAGTATCAGAATGAAAGTGAACAGCGTTCCCTTGAGTACAAGACGCTTCTCATGACCGTGTTGGATGCACATGAGTCATTGGAGATGGCTACAAAAGAATCGGAGTTGGAGGACTTATCGGAAGAGAATGACGAGCGGATGAATGAGTCTGAACAAAGGTTGCAGGAGATTCTCTCGGAAAAACAAATTAATTGGGATGATTTCATCATCGAGGCCATTCGGATCAAGTATTGGGTCAACATAGCTAATGGCATTAAGGAATGGGAACCAGGAAAGCCGGTGATGTTGACTCACTAGAACACTAGAAGTTCCATTAATTCTATGGGTGTTTCTTAAATAATATGGACAATAGAATGATATGATCCGTAAGTACATCGTACTCCACATACCATTGAGTAGAATATTTGGATGTTACAGACAAGTACAACTTTGTACGACTTTGTAGACTGAGGGCCAGGCAGATGCCGGAACGCCGATGTATTAATTACTAATTGCCCTCGCTGGCCATGGTTTTGTCATCGTCAAAGTCGGCCTCCTCGTCGCTTTCGTCAGAGCCGGCAAGCTCCACATCACTGTCACCAAGCAGTGGAATCGACAACTCACATTCATCAAACTCCTTCTTTTCCTCCTCCAGCTCTGGGTACTGGCGCAACCACTTCATGCGCGGCCCCGTGACGCTGGACTCATGGATCTTGAACCCGAACAATCGTATGCTCAGGTTGGCCTTGTTGGCACGCTCCTTACGGAGCTTGCACTGGTTCTCGATCTCGGGGAACATCTCCACCAAAAGACCCAGGAAAGTGGTTCCGAAAAACGCTCCGTCAATATTCAAAAACCGCGAGCTCAGAGGCACGTAGATGTCGTTGCAGCATGGACAGTACAAGCGCACGGTCTCCTGGCCCGGGATATCAGTGGCACCTACAGGTATCAAGTGCATGCCGTCACAGTTGACACGGAAACAGATGCCGAAGTCGCTGCGCTCGAATTTGCTGGCCATGGCTGTGAAGCCTGGCTTGGAGATGATGTAGCGTGCGTGTATGAGACCGTATAAGAGCTCTGCCGAGTGTGATAGCAATTGCTTATTGGGCAAGTTGGATTTGGAGCCAGAGGAGCCGCTCCGCGTGGAGCCCAGTCGCATATTGGGGTCTTCCTCCGATGTCTCCACCTGGTAGTCCAAAATGGTGTAGAGGGCCTCTCGGTAGTAGGGCACCTGCAGCGACAAGCCGGTCAAGTTGAAGTCGTCCTCTATAAATTCCTGTGAGACAGGCACAAAGTAGTCGTGACCAAAGTCCTCGCAGAACGACTGGATCCATGGAACATAATCGTCCTCGGGGTCACTGGACATGATGTGCGATTGTTGTGGAGGGGCTGTATGGAGGTGCTATGGAGAGGGTATTGACACGGCCAAAACCGGGAATATTTGTTGCTATAAGTGAGTGTGATTGCTTAGAATAAGGCTGGGACTACTGTTGAGCGAACAGTTCCAGTCCAGGGAAGATAGTGCTGGAGTAGGTATCCGGATATGGATTTTTTTTGTCGCTTGTGATGGCAGGGAGGCGTACATCACGTGGCTGCGCACGTGTCTACAGTATACTCAACTGAGCCTTATTGAAGTACTTAAACTGGCCAATTGTATTATAGATGCTCGATTTTATACTGGTTACTGCATATAGAGATGTTGTTAATATTTATTGTCAAAATACAACTTTTCACTGACTTTTTATTGGCTGGTTCTCTATATTCATGGACCTAGTCTGGCCCCAGTATATAGTGCACTGGGTACTGGAGTCGCACGTACTGGAGTCGCACGTACTAGTGCCAGACTATAGTCGCACGGTTTTACTCTTCCTTTTACTGCCCCAACGTTCGCAGTGGAAACATCCTTTTACCTACCACTCACTACACCTACTACAACTTCACCACCCACACCAACCACCCACTAACTCCGAAATGGTGTTCCATCTAAAAGCAACCAGCGTTTTGGTGACGATCTTGCTTGTTCTTATTTTGAAACACACAGTCAAACTCGTAGGCAAAAGCACTCTCCTGGATCACGGCTGGAATCTTTATACTATGGTGGCATCCAGGGCAGGGCACCCCAAGTTTGCTGAGCTAGCGCAGAAAAGACGGCAGTTGATGGAGATTAATAACGAGAGAAAATCCATTAGCGCGCAAGATCAGTACGCACGCTGGACAAAGCTCAACCGGTTGTACGACCGGCTTTCCAATGAGGTCAATGTTTTGGTGGAGAGTGTTTCTGCCGAGAAGGCCCAGGTGTCCAGATTAATCGGTGTGCTTATTATGGTGCTTACCACGGTGCCTATTTGGTTTGCTCGCTTCTGGTACCGGAAAACGGTGTTGTTTTACTTTCCGGCCAATGTGTTACCGTACCCAATTGAGTGGGTGGCTGCTTTGCCTTTCACTGTGACTGGAGGCGTGGGGCTTACTGCGTGGATGTTTGCTGTGAACAATGTGTTGTCTTCGGCCACGCTTGTGGCCAAGTACTGGACGGAACCTGTGGTTGAGAAACCGGTGAATGCTCCAAATGAAAAGCAGACCATGGGTCAGAAGGTTCCTGTTCCCAATTAAACAGGTCTATCATTTTGGAGTATTAGAACATGGATTTGAATTCATGTAATATCTGCATCATGCGCTGTGCTAATACCGATACCTGACAATTAATGATGCAATATGTGGATTATTTCATTGAGGATTATGAATATATGGATGAATCTGATAATTTGAATATCTAGAAATCTATTCTGTTCAGTTGATGAGCTCCTGGAACCGGATTTTCATACTGGCCTTGAGCTCCAGGTTCTTCTCCCAAAGGTACTTGGGCACGTGCCCCTTTTGGATCTGCTCCTGCTTATCACGGAACGTGATCCTAAGCAATTGTCCATACGGAGTTCTGGAGCTGATGTCGTCGATGTCCTTTTGGTCGAATGCATGGAAATACCACGGATCCAATACTTTCGTCCATACCATCAAATCCTGCGAATAAGCATACACACTATTGGTTCTGGCCAATACAATGTATGGTATGCCATTGTGGTCGACTTCAATCCTTTTGATCTCGTCAACAAACACGGTGGGAGACTTTTTATCGGACTCGGGCATTTTGGGCACCTCAACTTCACTGTTGAGTACCGGAGCCACAGAGACTCCCTTCACCACGGCCTTGATGTGGTACTCTTGCTTGGCTGCTCGGGGCATTTTCCAGCTGTACACGAGCCCCATGCTAGTGAGAAGCAAAAAGTGGGTTCCGTTCTGTCGTGTGGCAACAACATTACTGCCAAGTTCCATGGCTGGCGCTGCATAGCTTCCGGATTCGGCCCTGATAATCTGCGTCAATCCATCAAATGATATAAGCACATAGAATGCAAGTTCTTCTTCCAACAAGATTGGAATCACCTGTTGAATTTTGTAGGGAAAGTAGAGGATGTAGCTCTTGGACTCAGAACGCTCGTCGTTGGTCACAACCACTTGCGTAGGGTCCCGGAAATCGACTCTTTGGGCAAAATCTGGAGGTCCATCCTCATAGTCTGGCCATGCAGGTCCATTGCGGACCTCTATAAACGACAGCACCAAGTCCCTATGGCCCTTTTCGTTCCCGTTTTCCAGGGTTTCTTTTTCTAAGTTTCCATTTTCGAAGGTCCCATTTCCGGTCCCTTTTTCTGTACCATTGAACAATATCCTGGAAGGTTTATGTTCAATTGAATTGGCAAACACCCGGAAAAAGATGCACTCGTCCACGGCATCGAGCGAAGATGTACTGACCAAGTCGTTGTTGGGGCCAAAAAGGTCATTTTTCTGTATGAGCTTTTTCAAGTCGTGGTTAATGACGGCCTGATTACTGAACAAGGCCTCAGGAAGTTCCGACACCATTTTAAACGGTGTGGGATACTTTCTATCCATGAGCATCTTGCGGTACTTCTTGGCCTTGGATCGTATGCTTGCAACCGAGGTGGTTCGCTGCGTGCCCGATTCGTTGATCCCCATATCTTCATTATCGTTGTCCAAATCTTCGGTAGGCTTTTCAAGAGATGCCCCGCCTTCGTGTCTTTGCCGAAGACCACTGACTGCAGACAGGACCCCTAGCCTGGGTAAAAGATGACTAGTGTGGGAGATTTTGGAGCTCTGGAACCGTTTGGCTATTTGAGGAAGTTTGGTTGCTGGGGCTTTTCGCTCCGAAAAGCTTGAAACAAGCGTAGGCATCACCCTTTTTCTTCCTCCTTTGGTCATGGTCACGTTTTGAGAGCTTTTGTTAAGCTTCAACGGAATTGTTGATGCTGTCAGCAGAGTCTCCTGCGCCTTGGACCTTGAGTCCACTATAGGGTCCGAGCTAACTGGCTCCTTAGGATCCACCCTTTCGAGTTGTTTAGTAGGCTCCTTTGTAGACTCCGCTGTCGTTGTAGACTCCTTTGGCTCTTTTGCTGACTCACTTGTGGACTTTTTTGTAGATTCTGCCACGATTGTCTCCTTGAAATCAGCAACTATGTCCCGATCCAGCTTGTTCACCAAAGAAATCACTTTAGGCAGAATCTCTGTCGGTGCAGCCAACGCCTCAAGGTTTAACAGGTCCACGGATTCAGGCATCACCGTGGAGTCTCTATCCCCACCATACTTCACCAATTGTGAGCCAATAGCATCATCACTGACTAAGACACCCAACTCGTTCTGTTCGAAGATCAAGCACGTGATGGAGCCATCCAAAGAGCTCACGAAAAGCGTCTGTCCGTCCGGCGTCCAGGCTAAGTCAGTGATAGACCTGGACACTACGTCACGTGCTACCACCAACGGTTTTGTCAAGGCCGTGCTCCAGATAGCCAAAGTGCGGTCCTGTCCACCCGTGGCTATCACCGTAGTGTTACCCTCGGACCCCGGGTCCTTGCCGTCGAGCTGGTACATGCGGGGAGAAAACGAACACACTTCGCATGGAGCCTCGTGGCCTATGAGAGACACATCAGTGGCCCAGTGGCCCCTATTAATGATCACCACGGACGTGACAGGTCCGTTAGTTGCGTTGGGTACAGCTATGTGCTGGCCATCGGGAGACCAAGACATACGGCGGAAGTAAGACGTCAAAGGTGATTTCTGGAACGGGTCCACCACCACCTGCTCCATTTGGAACTCGTATGCACTAGACGACACTTCGTTCATTTTCTTGTAGTAGCGGAAGATGCGGACGGTTCTGTCGTCAGAAGCCGTGGCAAAGAACTTATTGGCTGGATCAAACACTATACCTTTGACCATAGACTGATGGATATCATACCGCTTGATGCGCTCGAACGTTACAGCATTCCAGATGATTATAGACCGGTCAAGCCCTACGGTTATAAGCAACGCCCCGTCGGGGCTCCAGCAAATATCCTGGACATCGTTATCATGGGCCACAAGCCGTTTCCTCACGGTCCAATGTTCCATGTCGGCCTCAGTCTCCCCAAACAGCTTGGGTCGTGCCGCCTGCTCGTCGTCTTTTTCCCAGATCAACACGATCTTATCGTCGGAGCCTGAAGCCAAGTACTTCCCATCAGGTGAGAACTTGACACTGGTCACTACTCCATTGTGCCTGCTCATGGACGCTAGCGGGCGTTCTAGACGCTGTGGCTGCTCCATGCGGTGCAGAAGGGTTTCTGAATCTTTCGGGAGCTCCTTGTATGTCACCACGGACTGAATATCCCACACCTTGACCTTCCCGTCTAGGCCTCCGGACGCCAACTTGGTGCCTTGGCTATTGACGCTGATGGAGTAGCATTCTATGGGCTTGTTTTCGGCTGTGGTTAGTAAGCACTGGTCTAGCTTTTGGAATATAAGAGTTGTACGTACCTTTGTGGCTGAGCCAGGGAAGCTTGAGTATCTTCATGCCTGATGGTGTGGAGCTACATCGCTGTGCGCACTAATTCTACCTACTTCAGTCTCACTCACTCACTCACTCACTCAGTCTCACTTACTATACGCTGTACACTGTACATCCCACACTCTACACTCTGTACACCTACTAATTAATATACTATTTTTTTTTCACTCATCATATTTTATACTACATTGGTCCTCTATTTTATTCTACATTCGTCCTCCAAACCTATACTCTAGATATTCTGGTGTTTCCTATTTACAGTCTCAAGTGGACAAGTAAGTCATCCATAGAAGATCATAGAGGCACTAATAGAAACGAACAGACACACCAATAAAGACTTAAGACACTAATAGAGGCTCTCAAATAATATGAAAATAATAAGTTGGTTCTGGGGAGAATTTTAACAGTCCCAGCAAATAAAGTTAAAAATAAACATTGGTGGTATTGGGTTCTGGATGGGCACCTTCATTTCTCACTCATCACCCAGGCCCGCAGCCAAATATACACCCAGGACCACCGCTTACCCACAATCTAAGATATACCCTCTTTCAAACTCTACACATAGTATTTTTTTACTTTTTTAAATTTTTTAAATATTTTTTCATATCAGGAGAACTAGTTTTTTATTTGAAAAAAAAATAATAATTCAAATCTACAAATTGGTGGAATACCTATTCCACTACAATATACCTACATACTGACTTCTCTACGTCTCCACTATTCTACGTCTACACTATTCTACGTCTACACTTCTCTACTACTTCTGCTTACACAGTGCTACCCAAGTTTTTATTCTAAATTCTAAATTATTCTACATTTAAATTTATATTCTCATATATTTTATAACCATATCAAAATATACGTTGTGAACCTCTGTGTCTTTCCATACCCTATACCATTCTCTCTAGACCACTCTATTTAATCCCATTCCACATTATTCCACCCTCCGTTCTATATAAGAGTAGTCTATAACATAGTCTATTAGAGTAGGCTGAGGGGACACGTACGGTGACCAGTATAAGTTTAGACCCTAGTATTAAACATTACCTGTTAAACCTTTGCTATTACATCTTAGTTATTAGATTGTACTAGCGAAGTCTTAGTACTTGACCTTAGTATAGACCCTGGCAACAACCTTAACAGAGTTCCTTAGGTTTCACTATACTCTCCTCTCCTCTCTTCTACTGCATTCACTTCACTATACTCTCCTCTCCTCTACTCTACTCCAGTCACTTCACTATACTATGCTGTACTATGTTCTATGTAGAGTATAGACCAGTTTATACTGGTAGTGGGAGTATAGAGTGTAGTGTAGTGTAGTGTAGTGTAGTGTAGTACATTAGTAGCAGATAGTATTACATTATATATCCATTCTACCTTCTTGTTGCATCCTCTATAAAGAACACTTGGATCTGAGCCTACTGAATGACACCGAAACCTGTGTATGGCTATTCTGTCATGTCGCCTTCATGTAGGCCACCCATAAGACGAGTCTCTTGTCGGTCAGCTATTGTATAAATCTGGAATCCGCTTGAAGCTTCAACGATAGAATTAATCACGAATTACTGGCCGAGTCAAAGACTCTGACCAATGTAAATCTGGTCTAATGTTTTCTACAATACTTTCTACTTGTAAGTAATTACATTCTACTCTTTTCTGCGTATACTTCATAGTGCATACTCTATATACTCTGTCCACTATACTCCCATACTCTACACTCCATACACTACATACCCTATATACTCTAAATACTCTGTCTAACTCTATGACTCTATGACTCTATGACTCTATGACTCTATGCACAAGTTGTTCAAATTACACTGATTTGGTTATATCCTAAATTTTCATACATTCTCGACATGCTTAATACCTACGTGAATTACTACACTTCTCTTTTGCCTCTGCTCCAGAATACATTCTGAGTCCAATCATTAACTCTTGTTTTTATTCCGCATTCTATACTCTGATCTGTCTCTACATCTAATAAATATCGACGGTTTGCAGATCACAAGTTGAACTCGGCCTTGACGGCATTGCCAAACTTCTCCAATCCCTTCTCCAACTCGTCCAAAGGAACAGCGGCGTAGGTGCCTCGGAAGAAAATCGTATGGTTAAGCTCCGTGTCAACATGCACCTCGGGTTGTGGAGGGTCTGTTTTGCCAGACACCTTAAACCACGAGCCCGGGATCATCAAGCATCCGTACTCTAAGCCTCTCTCATAAATGGCTGACTCCACCTTCAACGGGTCACTGCCAAACTCCTTGTACTTGGGGTGCTTGGAGCAGTCGATGTTCACTGTAAAAAACATACCTGCCACGGGAGGAGTGATGGTCACCACTTCCTGTGGGAAGTACTTGTAGAGGGAGTCGATGGCCACATCCCGCTTGTGGGTGTACTCAGTTCTCAAGCCAATCAACCAGTCCAAGTAGCCCTTTTGGCCCCATTTCTGGAACAAGCCGTTCAACAAGGACTGCGAAAAGCCCGAGGGGCATTGGATCGAGACCTCGTGCAAACGAACAAACCGTTCCAAAAGCTGTTTCTGACCCACGATCCACCCAAACCGTGCTCCGGGTGCTATGGTCTTGGAAACAGAGTCCAACCGTAACACTCTTCCGTCGACGTCCATGGAGAGGTATGAAGGCACCAAGGCCTTGATGAACTCTTCGTGGTCGTGCACGTGCTTCTTGGACCGGGCTTCCAAATCCCGGGTGTACGACTCCATCTGCAAGAAGAAGTAGGGCTCATCCTCAATGAGGATCAAGTCATGCTCCTGTGCCAACTGGTACACCTCTCTTCTTCTCTCAGCACCGATACACGAACCAGTGGGGTTCTGACCCGTACAGATGGTGTACAACATCTTTGGCTTGGGACCCACCCAGTTCTTCAAGAGCTGAGCCAAAGCGTCGGGAATAATACCGTAAGCATCCATTTGAACGGGAACAGTAGTGATTCCCTGTGCATGGGCAGTCTCCAAGGCAGAAGAGAAGGAGTAGTCCTCCACCAAAATGGCATCGCCTCTGTTGGTGAATGTCCTCAAGCACGCGTCCCATGACTGTGTATTTCCAATGGTGCTGATAAGGTCCCAGTCCTCGTATGGCACATTGTGGATTAACTGAGTATGTTCTTTCAAGAAGTCCAACAACTCGGGCTGGCCCTCGGTGTAACCGTACTGCAAGGACCGAGCCAACTCCACATCCTTGGCTGCCACGGACTCGTCATTGGCTCTCTTATGGATACTCAACACCGTCTTGTCTTTGTCAGTAATCTCAGCTCCAATGCCATTGGCAAAAGGAGGAGTAGGTGTATCGGCACCAATGACATTGAAGGGGAAGTAATCGGCCATAGGCAAGCCACCTCCAAGGAACGTCATGCCTGGAAGCTTATAATACTTGAAGGCGCTTTTCAACGCGGACGGTTTGCGAGACTTGGCCTCCACGCTCAAATGGTGCGACAAGTCTTTTGATGCTGGTTTAGTCATGGTTTCTATAAAATGAGGACCCTGGAAGTTGGAACAAACAAAAAATGAATAGACAAAAAAATGGCCTGAACTATCAAATCAAGTATACTAAATCGAAATGAAGGTTCAAATGTATTCCAATGAATTAATGATTATTCAATTCAATGATTATTCAATTCACCAAATGCTTAGAATAATCGACTTCTATTAATTGATTTTGGGAAATACTAATATTTGGTAGATATATTTGTATCTCGGAGGATCAATGGTGTCTATTAAAGAGGGAATACTTTAGTAGGAGTAAGTGCAGCGGGCGCGCACTTTATAGCTGACGATGAGTAATTTCTCCTCCTGTGCGATTAGCGCCAGACTTCCGTTAGCGGGGCCGCGCACTTGAGTGTATGGCAGTGGAGAACGATTAGATCACGTGTACGGCATAAGTCCGCTATGGCCGATTATGTGCACATCCTAGTCTCTTTTAGACTAAATTATCATTTAGATTAGTTTATGTTAGGTGTAGAATTTATTGGTGCTGTATGCATTGCATTGGGAGTAGTGGTATTATATTGGTGGCATTATATTCGTTGTATGGTATTGGTTTTATTGTATTGGCAGTGGTATTGTATTGGCAGTAATATTGTAATGTACCAGGATTGGTTGGTTGTGACTACTTTCTAATGCTCAGTGCTATTCTGTGGCTCTGCCAACGTTTCCTTACAGTATACAATAATTTTGGTGATGATCACCAACTCGAGACTCTTCTTCGAGGCGGACATGATCTGTGACTGTCTGATCTTAAAATTTCCCAGCGCACCAAGACTTCTGCGTTGTACCACTCGCACGTCAAGCACTTATTGTTTCTCGGACTTGTGCAGTCCCGCTTCATCAACTATCTGACATTGTCATACTTGGAAGCCACCGCACAGCTATGGAGACGCGGCTCCAATGTTTAGTTGAATGCCGCAGAGCCGTGAACATGCGGCTCGGTCTTACCTCAATTGCAGGAACGCATCAAGTAGAACTGACGAAGAAGGCTCGTCATTGACGTTCTTTTCAAACACGTTCCAAAACCGCAATGTTTCATCTCCTGCTCCTGTGACAATGGTTTCTCCATCAGGCGATAATGAAAGGTACAACACGCGGTACGTGTGGCCCGTGAGTTGCGCAATCTGTTGCATCGATGGGTACTTCCACACTATGATCTGGTTGCGCGAGTACCCATGAGTAGACACAATTTCATTGGAGTTCTTGGACCACACGAGATTACACACCTGCGAGCCGGTTTCCACGTTATTGATGCGGGTCCCGGTAAGGGTGTTCCACACTTTGATGGTTTTGTCGGCCGTGCCTCCACCAGATGCCAAGATGCCTCGTTGATGGGGTGACCACGAAATGGCCTTGACTGCTGCATTGTGCTCCGAGAATTGGTAGAGAGGCTTGGTATTCATGGCATCCCAGATAAACAAATTGTTATCGTTTCCACCACTGGCCAATTTGTTTTCTTCGGTATTCCATTTGAGCCCACACACCTCTTGCTTGTGTGACTCAAGACTATTGATGTAGTGGCTCTGCACCCTGACATCTCGGTTGTATATAGTCCTGTCACGGGACCCACTAGATAGAATGTGCTTGTTCCAAGCCAATGCACTCACTCGGAGCTTATGGCCGGTCATGGTCCGCACGCACTTCATTTTCGTAGCATCCCAGATCTCCACCAAGCCTTTCAGCGTGCCCACGGCCAAGTGAGTCCCGGAGCCAATCCAGCTCAACGACGTGACCTTGTCCTTGTCTTCTAGCACACAAAGCCGTTCCACTGACTGCGTCAGTCCGTCCCAGAGGTACACGGAATCGCCAAGGCCAACAGCTAACACATCTTGCAGGCCCCAGTCCACCAAGTTCAAGTAGAAGTCGTCCGAGAGTTCGGGCGCATCCAAAACACGGTAGGGAACCTTGGAGATGGAGCGGGCCTTCTTCTGGGGACTCAACAAGAATTTCTGAGACTCCAGGCGCACGGGCGATAGCGAGAAAAGCTCCTGTTGTAAGTCACGAGAGATGGGCCGGGCTTTACTGGGCAGTTGGTATGTGAAGAGGTTTGTCTTTTGACGTGGAGTGCCCGTCACGTTGGAAACGTCACCCTGCCGCGGCGGCGTGGTCAGGCTATTGGTGGAGATGGTAGTGGAAGCCATGTTGGATGCCCGCAAGTTGGTGGAGTCATTTGTGGAAGTATTGTCTCTATTATGACCTCGGGAGAGGTCTGCAGTGGCCATGGGCACGTGGTCGCCAAAGAGCTCTGCCTTGAGCACGCTGGAGAAGTTGCGGTTAGCCTCCTCTTCCTTGCGTATCTCGATTTCGTTGGGAGAAAGCTCTTCGGCATGCGAATTAGGATTTCGAGAAGCACTAGCTCGAAGGTCAGGCACAACCTCTTGGTTGGACAAGCTGAATGCCGCCTGCAAATCGATACCTGTACGATTAGGGATGTGTCTGTCGCTGAATAAGGGCCTGCCTGTTGTTCTGCGACGGGGCGACGTGGGCGGATATGGCGGGGGGATATTTTCGCCAGGTTTGGGGGGAGAAAGCGTTCGAGTGGACCTCGACGGCGACCGAGGTGTATGCATGGAGTCGGCACGGGACGAGCGAGGGTTTGTGTTGAAGGGATTTATGGCGCCAGACAGGTGTTTCTGGCCGGAAGAAGCGCTCATGATGCCGGTTTGGATGGAGGTAGGAAAGGGGCAGCCAGACGACGGGATACGGCAACTCGGGCTTCCAGCAGAGCAGAAGAGGATACTGTGTACCGGAGTAGGAGATCTGCGTCAATGGACAATGTTGGATGGAGGTGGTAAGGGTCCAGAGGTTGCGGCTTATGGACGAATTTGTTTGTGAATGAGTACTTTGTTAGGGAGCTGCGGGTGTGTACACTGGGCAGCTGCGAAAGCCATTTATCTGGTCCAGTGACAGATAGGGTATACAAGGCACATGGAGGTTGGAACACGGCAGGATTATATATTGGGGATTTATTTGGTTTTGTGTTTGTTTTAATTTAAGCCTAAATTTGGTTTGCGTTTGAGTTTTAGTCTGGGGCTGGGGAACTCTGGGGCTATTTATATTCATCTTAAGTGATGCTTTGTGGTCCACTTAGTAGTGCATTTAGAGTGCAATTTAAAGTGCAATTAGTGCAACTTAGAGTACAATCCAGGTACACTATAGAGTCAAATATAGTGGGTTTGAGTGAATTAGTGAATTTTTAGGTTCTTAAATTGATTTATTTCTTCATAAATTAATAACGAATGATAGTGCAATCTGGTGAATCTGGTGTCGTCTGAATTATATAGAAAGCCGAGTGCATTTAGAGTACAATTTATCCATCATCTCAAGTCACAGTGCAATGTAAATGTGTTATATAAATTTGAAGTGAATTTCAGTATATATAGTTTTAATTTAAATTAATCTTAATAATTACGTAATTTCTTATGGTATATGGACTATAAATAGCTTCATGCAATAGAATTAATGAGAGATTAGTGCAACTCCGTGAGGTTTAGAGTGTTTCAGGACAGTTTAGGGTAATTTAGAGAACAATTTAAAGCAGTTTGAAAGTTTTCCAGTACTGTGCCCATTTTTTTCGTGACTATTCAGTATATTATTCCTCCAAATAAAATGCAATTTACTGCAATTTACTGCAGTTTAGTGCAATTGAGGGTGCTTTTACTGTACAATTGAGTGCAATTATTGCAATCCATGGTACATTGAGTGCGACTTAATTATGGTGGTTATAGAATGGGGTGTATACCGAGCAATTACTAATTATTTAATTATTATGGATATAATGGATTTCGTAATTTTACAGGTCCATAAGGATTAATTAATTATAATGATTCTTGGGGTTTAGTATTATTAGTGTACTTAGAGTGGCCGACTCGTTCTTGGTCCAGCCACATCAAGAACAGTCTAACGACCAACACCAATAAATATCTTTCACACAATATCTGAAATTTCATTACACATCTGAAACATTACCTTAACACATCTGGAACATCTCCTAAACACCAACACCTTCAAATATAATCTGAAAACTTCTATATAGAACGCTAAGTAAATGCCATATAAGCTGGCCTGCATATCCTATGACATATCCTCAACTTACTGTCCTAAATCTGCTCTATATAAAAAGAGTTTCGGATCAAAGACCAAACACTATATAAAGGATACGGAATCATGAAACAATCTTATCTTCTATTTTATTTCGAATTGATGGAACCTGATGATAGTATCTATTAAGCTGTGTGGATGGGTGCAGGAGCGGCGCACACATATCTCCTCAGACCTGTCCTATTCCACCCACCACACCTCCACAATGAAGATCATCGACAAGGAGGAACGTGAGGCACACAAGGCATACGTTGTGGCCGCAGGTCTCAAAGGAATGTTCTATGGGTCTATCTTTTCCATTGGACTCTTTGCATTTCTTAAGGCCAGGCAGCCCGTGAGGTTTAACCGATTCAACACCTCCATCAAAACGGCCATCCTCACCATGCCCACCATTTCGTCCACTGCATTCTTTGCTGACGAAGGGTCTGTGGAATTTGACCGTAAGATGTACTCCTCTGGCCACACCAACCAAAAAGTCTTGGAGGAGTTCAAGCAGTGGAAGAATGCGTCCACGTCCGAGAAAATCGTCACGTTTCTCTCCACCAACAAGTACAAGATCATCTTGCTGACGTGGATTGCCTCCTTGTACGGCTCTTGGATCCTTGTCAATCGGGACAAAATCATGACAAGACCCCAGAAGCTTGTTCAGGCAAGAATGTATGCACAGGCAATCACCATAGTACTTTTGCTCAGTACAATCGTCTTGTCCATGAAGGAGGAGGAGATGCGCAAATCCCAGCCTGCGCCATTGCCAGAGTGGAAGAAGGTTTTGTTGGAGAAGGAACAGAAGAGTGAACATGGTGAACAGACTGGCACTGAGCAGTGAGGACCACCAATAACCACATGTATATAGACCAGGTTCAGTGCTCAGTGATCAATTTCCATTAAGCTCTATCAGCTCTATCAGTTTTTTCAAGTGTTTCAATTATACGATTTGCCAAGGATAAATTTCTTCTAATGGTGATTATTCCAATGATGTTTCTGATTGCTCAACTACAAGTCTTGATGGCAGTTTAGATCTGATTTTCTTAGAATCAAACAGAAAATACTGGTTTTACTAATAAGTAAGATGACAGCAATCCAGGGCCAAATGAGTTAAGTATCAGTATATGAACTCTACCTAGTAGCCTATACCTTAGGCACTTAGCTCAAGTAATCTCGGGAACACTTGAAACATCAGTGATAGTCAAACCCGCAATTAATTGTGACATTGAGATGATGACTAATATTTTTGGTACAGCTTTGGAGTACTTAGATTGAATGTACTACAATCATTACTTACTGCATCAAGGCAAGACTTACTACAAACAAGTACTGATTTATTGCATATGAAGTATACGTACCCCCACCCAGCAGTGGATCTGGAGCATATCACTATTGAAGTATTCATATCCTTCGATTGCATCACTGCATACTTTTGTGGGACAAGATTTTCCACTTCAACCAAAAAATGCAAATGAATTATTGCACTTAACGTGCAATAGGACTGGTTGCAGTCACAGGGTATTGCCTTCCACAGGAATAGGTGATTCTTTAATAATAGCCAAAATTTTAGTTTTTAATGCATTTAAAGTTTTGGGACTCCAGATCAGAATTTCAAATTGACAATAATGAGATACTACAGAAGTATATTGTTTGAAGATACTAGTATGTGAATCCGGACAAAACAGTTTTGTTTCAGAAGTTGATTATGATCAATTTTTTATGCTTTTTTGGTATAGAATACTTGCAAATAATCTAGTGGTGTGGTAAAAGACTCTATTCTGAGAAGTAGACGAGGGGTCTGGTCAATACCCTCTGGTATCATGTGACTACTAGTGTCAGTAATAATTCTAGTATAGAAACGGTGAGTAGCAGTGTTAGTGGGAACTACTACATTGTCAAAGTAAAGGTAATAGTAGTACTGAATAGGAGTGCTCAGAAGTAGTACTCAGTGGTAGTACTGAGTATTGGTATTAGTGTCTAGTATCAAAGCCCAGTACGAATACAAGTGGTCTGTGTTAGTATTAGAAAGCTGGGTTTTAGGTAATATTAATACCACTAATTAGCATAATAATGGACAATTGTCATTGGCGTAGTTCGTCTGCAACGGTCCTATTCAGCAGTAGTGCTGTATTGTACAGTAATAGTATTGTATTGGTCGGTAGTACCAGAAAAAGTAGCATCTGTAATGGTAGTACTACTTTGAAATTATGGTACTATTCAAAAAGATGGTACCCTTAATGTTAGTACAATCTCTATTTAGGTGATATTTGTGTTGCCTTTATATATATATATAACATTTATTCATAGGCTACTGTCTATAAATGGGTTTCGGAGAAAACCTTTTTAAGGGTAAAAAACTCCGAGAGCGTACACTATTGTGTTTTAAGTGACTTCTTTTTTTTTTTTTTTTTTAAGTGACTTAATTTTTGTTCTTTAAGTGAATTTTTTTTTTTTTTTTATGTCTCAATGGTATGGTTTTGGCCTTTGCTCGTTCTTGCCAATTTTGATCAAAAGCCACGATTCGCACCCCACCGTCAATAAACCAACAAACAATCGTCCCAACACAGCATCAACTCTATATACTATTACGACCAGTACAATTCTTACACTATAGAATCCTTACACGATACAAAAAAACTCCAGCACTATTTCACTTATAACCTCTAAAATACTCAGCACGTATGTTTAAAGTGGAGTAGCTCTGATCTTGTTGCTGGGCCTGCACACTGCCGTGCGTGCTCCACGTTAACTTCATATCACTCGTCTGTTCCACCACCATGTTTCGTGACCGGACCAACCTATACCTCTCGTATCGGCGCACCATCCCCCGAGCCAACCAATCGCATGCCCGCTTTACGAATATCGCCGAGGAGGAGGAGGGCCTCATGTATTCGCGGAAGACCGTGGGACCCAAGCTGACGGCCCGCAAGTATAAGGATCACGAGGATATCGAGATGAAGCCATTGGCTCCGTCCATCTTTGAGATCTCCTCATCACTAGATCAGAATCTCCTACAAATTAAACTGAAAACAACCGAGTTGAGTCTGATGTACAAGAAATTATTGATTGCTCGAGATAGCGATAAGCAAGCCTTGGAGCGCACCATAGACGACTTGAACTACTCCATCACCAAGGTGTTCGAAGCGTGTTATGTCTTAATCAAAAAGTTCGAGTTTCTCGAGAAAAACCACCTGCGCCTTAATTTGAACTATACTCCTGATGAGCTCATGATCATTGCCAACTATAAGAAGACCTATGCCTTGAAGATTCAGGACAGCTCGCTTGTATTCCGCAACTTGCAAAACAACTACATCAAATTTTTGAAGGATGACGAGGACGAGGACGAAACCGATCTTCTCTTATCGTCTCCACCTCCTACGCTGTCTCTGCAGGCACAGCTCTTGGCCGAGGAGGATTCTCGCGACATTGAAGACTACTCGAAGTCGGCTCTACAACAAGCACAGCAACAGCTCCAAAAATCACCGGACTCCACTCTTATGGCATCACGTGAGCGTGAGATCTCCAAGCTTGCCATGGGTATTTTAGAAATCTCCACCATCTTTAAGGAAATGGAGGGCTTGGTGGTGGACCAGGGCAGTATGTTGGACCGCGTGGACTATAACTTGTCACGTGCCGCAGAGGACTTGAAGTCTTCTGATAAAGAATTGATCAAGGCTCAGGGCTACCAAAAAAGAACTACAAAGTGCAAAATCATCTTTCTATTGTGCCTTGTTGTGTTAGCATTATTCATTGTGGTTGTGGTGAGGCCTTCGGGGAAGACCACCGTGGTGCATGAGCCAAGCACAGGCTCGGGTCTGGACTCGCATTCTCCAGACTCCAAGGTAGACCCCGTGTCTGACCCCGATTCAGATGTGCCTGCAGATCTGCGACCCGTACCGGAGAAAGATCCAAAGGTTGACATGATCATATGAGCTGAGCGATACATGTATTATAAATAGTCGTAACCACACATCGACAAGCATCATTAAAAAGCCTACCATAAGAGGGCCATGATTAAAATCTTGTTGCGCACTAGCTTTTAAACACCGTAACCTCTTCAAAACATGTAGGGCCCGTCGCGAGCACCAGCCCGGCCAGGTCCTGCTCTGGCAACAGGCTGGAAGCCACCTTTGCGGGGAGCACCCGTTTTCCTTCTGTTATTGAAGCCCAAGGAAAAGTCCGGGTTGTTGTTTAAAGCATTATCGGAGATCGTAGGGCGGTTCATGGGCCGAAGAGGCTGAGGATGGCTAGGCTGGAATGGAGGGTACGCATTCTGTGGTGGCCGGTGATATCTCTCCTGGTTAGCATTTGAAGGCAGGTAATGTGACATGTTGGGATAATTTTGAGGCCCAGGCGGCTGTGGCTGGTAGCCCTGTTGGTAACCTTGCTGGTAACCTTGCTGGTAATTGTGTGATGGGCCACTAGGGTCGTAGTATTGGTGTGCTTTGGGAGACGTGTACATGACATTGGGGGGTCTCTGGGAAACACTGGTGAAGTCGGACTCCTCATCCGAGTCAAGCTGTCTGTCGGAAGACAAGGAGTTGCGGTCAATGTCGTCCGGGTGGTCTGGCATCTCAGTGAAAGGCTGGTGGCCCTCCACATTGGGGTGGTGGTCGAAAACACCATAGTTGACCGAGTTGAAGATCGCAGACGTTCTCTCTGCAGGAGGATAAGGAGCCTTGGCGGCCAATGGCGACTCGGCGTAAGAAGGAGTGCCAGCACTAGCATGGAACGTAGGTGCCATTTGCCTTTGGGCAGAAACAGGCAGGCCCGGGCCTTGGTTCAAGCTGGGGTAGTTCTGGCCATTGCGAGGAGGAGCGTTATTTCTGGTCACGTCGCTTGGCTGCTTGGGCCGAGATTCCAGGAAGCTAGAGTTGGGCAGCTGTAACAACTGAGCCAGAGGGCCAAAGGTATGCTTCGGTGTAGCCACTGGCCCCCGGTAACCATAGTCTTTGGAGTGCTCATCATCGGTAAAGTCAAACAGCTTATCCATGAGGCCGCTCTTCTCAGGCATATTGAAGGTCTGACCATCTTTGAACTTACCAAACTTCATTTGTTCCATGGAGTCCTCCTCCGAGTCCTCATCCTCAGACAGGTTCACACCAATGGAGAAGTACAGCAAAGGAAGCGAGATGAGACAGAAGCCAGCAGCCACTATCTGGAGCCATGCCAACCACTCAACGTGGGGGTAGTAGACGAGAATCACCAACACGGCAATCAAGGTGGTCAGTATAGCAGCCACAATGCTTAAGATAAGCGACAAGATCTTGACCACGCTCGCAGACACGCAGACCGAGAGAAATGTGAAGAAGAAGGCAAAAAACACGAACCCTGCAGCTATCGGAGCCACAACAAAGGTCTTGACCAACGTGTTTCTAGTATCCGACAGCAAGAGCCCATCGGTAATGGAATTCACGTCGATGGGATATGTAGGTTGCAGACAATTGGAGTCCTCGCAGGAGCCAAAAATGCCATAAGTGTTTGAACCAGTGGATGCCAAATGGAGGCTCTGGACTATGGGCACCGACACCAAAGATAGCACCAAAAACACCAAGGCCACGAGCAATAATAGCGACGAAAATGCAGCTAGAATGGGATTTCGCATGGTGGTTTTCAAAGCTTAGAAAAATAAGGGGTCTCTTTGTTAAGTAGGATCAGCTTGGAAAGGGGCTGAGTGAAGCAAAAAAAAAAAAAGAGCCAAAAAGGAGCGGAGTAGGTTGGACAGTTCAATTGTTCAATTGTTCAATTGGTGATTGAAAGGCAGTATTCAAACGGAAAACCGGTTTATTGCAAGAATTCAAGTGGATCAAATCTGGATCAATTTAATAACAGGAACTATTTCAACAGGAAGAATATTCTATTATAAGAAACTTTCAAGTGACAAGGCGTTTGCAAGATCAAAGTATTTTGAGAAGCCAGTGAATAGACTTGTAAATCTCGACAAAAGTCCCAGCTATAACCAGACTAAAACCAGATTAAAACCAGAAAAATTGCAGATGGTGCTCAGGATAGAAAAATAGCCGTAGTGTCTAATTCAAAAGACTAATGCTGAAAATGCTCGATATGGGGCACGCGCGGCTGCGCACTAGTGGTGCTCATTCCTCCTAGGGCGTGGCTCTGTTTACTTGCAGCGACCCGCACCGATAGGCGGTGCACGGGTGTACGGGTAATGGTTGACGGGTCCAAGGGCTTCATTCGTGGCCCAGTTGAAATTGTTGGGGGAGTTCTGGAATTTATTTGATCTATAGCTGGGGTTGAAACATCCTGCAGACAGTCAAAAATCACCCACTTATTGTCACAAATACAAAACAACAACACATGCCTTTGTATTGGTTTCAATGACCCGTGGATGACCTTTGTTTTCGGTATAAAGCGAGTCGCACCTCTTCCATTCATGTCAGAATCTTATGCACACAGCGCGCCTGGATTTCACGACGCCGGAAAAGGCCTGCTTCAAGCCACACAAGGAAACCATAGAGCCGGAAACAAAAAAAAAAGGGGAACTTGGGGGGTTTATATAATTTTGGGGCTTTCAGAGATTCAAGGGGTTTCCAGACACAAACACGAAATCAACACAAACACAAAGTTAATACAAACACACTTCCCAGTATACTTCTCTTCTTATCTCTATTGTCTACCTCTGCTGGGCCTGCGGACGTCGTGTAGATAATTAGTGGTAAATAGCCGACGCGCATGATGTATCAGAGTGTGACAAGATGAAACATCAAATTGAACAAGGCGGTGAAAAAATGAGTTAAGGCGAGAGAAAAGAAACGGGATTAAAATCTGGGCCTGGGAAATATGAAATTCTAGACTTGGGGGCTGATGATCCCTGGTCTTGGTGCACCGAACCGCCTGCGCCGCACGTCTGCTAATTTAGACCATGCCTGGACCCCTATCCAGCATGCGTGGGTTATTTTTTCCCGGTCTCGGCGAGCCTTCCATGAAACTCATCACTCCATATAATACTACACTACGACGTACACGACTTTACTAGGATGAAACATGGATTTTACGATAGAATGTATTATGTCCGATAGAGTATGATATGACATTTGACCATGACATTTTAGTATGGCTATTACTGTGACATTTTACTTTGATACTTTACTTTGACTATTACTATGACAGCACACCATGACTGTTACTATCACAGTATACTATGCAAATCGACAGTATACTACTACTACTCATATCATCATGATTCTTAATCTTTTCATTCTTTTTTACTCTTATCATTGCTATGATAGTTGACACTTGGATAGTGTAATCATCTCAGAGATTAACCTCTAAGATGGACTTATAAATCATGTTACTTGGAGCCCTCGTACCAGATATCAGGCACCTCAAGAATGTACCGGTCCATGGCCTCCCGGAACCGGATCCGGTATTGTTTGGGCGTGACAATCGTAGGGTCCTTGCCCTTTTTGCCCACCAAACTATTACCCTTGACCCAGTTCTCCACCTTCTTGTCCCACGTAAACGTCCGGAGCCAGTCAATGATTCCCACATATAGCTTCCCTGCAGCATCGTCAATTCCAATCACCAACGAGTAGTCCATGACGTCCATGGCCGAAAGGAACGCGGTGTCATTGAACAAAGAACCCTTCAAGAGCTTCTTCAGCTGTTCCTTGACGAAAACAGGGCTCTCGTAGATGTACTCGATCATGTTCTCATCCAAGAGCACCTCGTTTTCCTTTCCGGTCTGCTTGACGTGCCGGTTGCGCATGGATCCCTTCAAGTCAAAGATCCGCGTGGTCTTGCGGTTGTAGAAGAGATTCTCCATGATCAAGAAATCCATTTTAAACGTCTTGCCATTCATGGAGTTCTTGAACTCCACCTGGTAGAACCCAAAGATCTTGGCGATGGCCGTAGTCAAAGTATTGAACGTCGACTGCGAAATGTATCTGAAGTAGAACGGTGCAATGGAGACAAACGACTCCAACTCCGATTTCGACAATTCCTTGACAATGTACCTGTTGTCCAAGGTCTTAAGGAAGTTGGACCCACTCTTACCTCCGGTGGAGTTCCACTTGATACACCTCGAGAGACTTTGGACGAACAGCTCATCCACTCCACATGCCCTTCTGAAGGCATCAAACTGCTCACTATAAAAGATCTTGCATGACATTTCCGTACTGCCATCGGTAAATTGATACTTCAAGTGGTTAAACTTGGGCTTAATCATGATACTCTCCAAATCGCCCTGCTGGCTGGGGTTCTTGTCGGATCTTTTCTTGAACTTCTTCTCGATCTTGGTGAAGTGATGGCTCTTCTTGCGGAACTGCTCATTCAGCTCCATGTTTTCACTGGTATCATCATCTGCGGAAAAGTTGGTGGCCATTCCCATCACCTTTTGCTTGTAGTCGGCTGTAGACAAGCAGAAAGCCACCAAAGAACTGGGCTCATCTTCACGCACAATCACATCCGAGTCGGCAAATGTGTGCTCTGTAAAATCCAATGGGTACTCCAAAGGTTCCCAGAGGGTAGCAGAGCGGTCAGCCCAGAAATTGGTCAACGACTTAAGAAGCGAGTTCTTTTCCGGTTGGGGAATATCAATCTTGCCCTTCATCACATCCTTATTCTTGAGTTCTGTTAGCACTTGTTTCTTGGCCTGGTCAACATCCACGTTGTTCTGCAGAGTATTTTCGCTGCTTTCTTCTGATAAATTAAGTTTGGATGTCTGCTTGTTTTCCACATCAACTACATCCTCGATGTTGTCGTATATCTCCACTATGGGCTGAGAGTTGACAATGGGCACAGCCTTGTACTTGTTGGACTGTTTCTCAAGCACCTTTTCCCTCTGCTTCTGAAACTCCAACGTCATTTGGTTGAAGTAGTTGGTCAAGTCCAGCACTCTCTTTGGCGCATGCGTCTTGTTGTAATCAGCAAAGTTGAATTCCATAAGAGAATCAGACTTCATCTTGGACGGCGACTTGAGAAAGTGCTTGTTCTGGTCCTCCTCAAGGGACTGTTGGATCTGCATGATCTTGTCACCTATAATGGCCGAGGGAACTCTTCTTGTAGGAGTGGTGACCACTTTTTCTCCAAGGTCAGAAGATACGGTTTTGGGCTCATCCTTTTTAGGTTCTTGGTTCACCTCCGCTTCTTGCTCGCGTAACATGTCCTTGTCCTGTTTCAGCTCTGTATCCAAAGTGTCCATCAAGAAGTTTCTCAAGTGGAATTGCGTGATCTTGTTGATTTCGTTCTCCGTGGGTAAAAACATATTTTCGAAGTCATTGAACTCCTTATCCCATGCAACTCCCAATTCCTGTATGTCACGATTGATCACATTCAATGATAAGTAGTTGGTAGGAATAGTGGCCTCGTAGATGTTGATGGTTTTCTGCGAGATGTATTCCTCTTGTGTCTTGAGCCGCTGCTTCAACTCCTCCACCCTTTGGTGTCCTGCTTCAGCCTGGTCTGAGGTATCTACCTTGACTCTATTGAGTCTTTTGGAAACACTTTTGAAGAACTTCGAAGACGACTCTTGTATATGCTCTCTGGTGGAGATCTTCAGCTCTACATCCGTCAAAACCATAAACTCGAGCTTAGTTTTTGGAACCACCACCTCGTACGTATCAATTTTGGAGCTCTCCATCCTAATGTAGTAGCCGTTGAACCCAAAATACTTGATGTGCTCTTTGTTGAAGTCGTGGGGACAGGTACCATTGACCTGTGTGCTCTTGGACAAGAAGTTGAGCTCGAGGAATTTGCCTAGAGATAGAAAATAGGTCTCGTTGCTCATGGCCTTGATGGGTGTGGAAATGTTGCATTGAGGGCAGTAGCTCCACATGATCCTCTGCTTTTTCTCCTTGGGCTGGTCGTTCATATCTTCAATCTTCTCCACAATCAAATCGATCTTGGCGTTTCCATGTGCATAGGTATTGTAGTGGTTGAGAAGGAGGTCACCACATTCATCACAAGATTTATTGGACTCCTGCAAAATCTGGTCCAAGAACACTCCTAAACACTTATCATTATCCGAGTAATAATCCACCGCAACAACCATTGGTCCATAGCACGGAGTGGCGTGTTTGATTGAGATTCTGGAATGCAAGAAATTGATGCTCTTATGGAAGATGGGGTATAATTGGTAAATGGTATACTTCAGGCAGTTGACCCAGATTCTGCTTCTAAAGTGGAACTCTTGGAGATGGAAGTTAAGCAAATCTTGACTCACAAACTTGAGTGTTTGAATGATATCGCCTTTGTCAATGAACCGGTCAAGACTCAAATTGAACTGCAACTTGTCAAACCATTCGGACCGGATCTCATCCTGCGTGTCTATGAGCTGCAATTGCTTATTGAACTCAAAAATCCCGGCGAAGTTCTTAAAAGAAGTGATCACATTGTTGAGAGCACTTGGCAACGGATACTCCACCGAGGGAGAGAAGTTTAAGATTCTCTCGTTGAAGAGTTCCAAGTAGTTGGTGACTCCATTTTGTTTGAGCAGCTTCACACAGATGGCTTTCTGGTCGTTTGTATTGTCGACCTCGAGAGTGCCCTGGAACAAGTCCAGGTACAGAACCTCCCGATCCTTGGAGATGGTGAGGTCGAAATCATGGAAGAAACTCTTTTCAAATCTCGAGTTGAACACACCAGGAATAAGAGACTCCACGGCGTATTTGGCACTGCTCAAGTACTCCTCATCGCCGCCTCGCAAGCATATGGTGAAACCCGACTCCAACTGACTGCCCAAGAAATATGCATACGTCTTGACCACATCTTTGTAAACAAACTTCTTGACCTCGAACTTTTCACAGGTGCCCAAAGTTCCTTTTTTGAAGAACAAGTCATTCACAGATTGGAAAATGTCCCCTTTGGTATACCGCGAGATTCTTTCAATGACCTGCGGCTTGACATTGGAGATGACCGTGATATTGGCCTCCTCCAAGAGTTTCTCCGCCAACCCACACACGGTATCACCCACAATCAAGATATCGGGCTCAAGAGAGATCAACCGCGAAACCAAGTTGGATATATACATTGACTGCTGGGATTGGACGATTCTCAAACTAATGAACTGCTCTTTTTGCTTCAAGTACTCGAGGGGGAATACAAGAAGTGCTATTTTGGGGTTATCGATCAGATCGTGCATTCTCTTGGAGTCGATGTTTTTTGTGATGAAAAGCCCATCCAACTTCTTGGTATCTTCAATGGAACCACCTAAGATCTTCTTGATCTTGATGTATTGCTTCACGTCAAGAGTATCAATGACCTTCAAGTGTTCGATGTTGCTGAAAATAGACCGGAATACCCGGGCCCAGCGGTCCTGTTCCTCGGGGCTCTTGATGTCACAGTCTGCAAGACACTGTCTGATCATCTTGTTTATGTTCATGTTGTAGGAAACCGTCATGGGGTCTTCCTCCATTGGGTTAGTGCGCCAGTCTTGTTTTTCCAGGTGACTGTTCTCTGAAGGCATTCTTGCTGCAGGCATTGCTAGGGTCTCATCTGGAATACCAAGAGAAGGCGTACCCGTAGTAGAGCGCAGAAGCTCCTTTAAGGTCGTGTCCTTTGTTCTAGGAGTAAGGAATGGGTCGGACAACTTGCGGGCACACGAAAGCGGCGTGGTGGAAAGAGGCGTGTTGAAGGGACTCGACACACTTCCGTCAAGAGACGGATTATTGCCTGCAATAGGTAAGGTGCCCCCATAGCCTCTTTTGCCCAGCTTGTGAATCCGACGGTCTTTGATTCTTCGAAGCGAAGCCTTGGCTCTTTCGTTGGACCGGTAGTTGGACCGTTGCTTGTTTTCGTTGATGGTAGCATCGGAAAAAGAGTCAATGGGTTTAAACTCAAAGCGCTTCATGGCAATTTCCTGGCTCAAATTCGCCGGAATATACTTCCCACTCATTGCTGGGAATTCTGAAAGTGTAGGCACACCAGTCATAGACACAGCGAGTGGGTTGTGAGGCCTGGACCCCAAACTTGAAGGGTTTTCGTGGTTTAAAGATGCGTACAACGACATGACGTTCTCATCTTCGTTTTCACTTTCGAGATCCTCTTCTGGTTCAAGAACTCCCTCATGTTCGGACCGGATGAGCGTAGGCTTGAGCCGTTCTGAAGACGGGATCCGAGAGTACCGGTTATTAACCACAGCCTTATAGATGGAACTGAAGTTTTCCAAATTAGGGTAGTTGCTGGATTGCCCCAAGTCTGAGCTGACTGAAGCAGCTCTTTTGGGGTAATACCAGTTCAAGGAGTCTTGCTTTGCATATGACATGTTCTGATGCATGGCCGGTCTTGCAGGGCTTAAAACTAGCTGGCCTTTGGGGAGACTTCCATGTCCATACTTGGGAGCAGGAATTTCCACGGCTTCTCCAGTTCGCGTGGTAGGTATAGCCATCTGAGGAGGGTGTCTATGGGAGAAAGCATCCGGGCTTCTTTGGCTATTGAAGTCCATACTAGACGTTGCATCCGATTTCAACTCATCGGGTTGGAGGTTTTTTCGGGTGGACAGCAAAGGGGATTCAAAAGCAGCGTCTCTCAGAGAGTTCAACGAGTAAGATCTCAATCGCGTTAACGATTGCACCAGTGCATGAGCATTATCCTCGAAATCACTGAATTCTCCTGGTGTATTGGACACGGCTTCCTCCTCCTCTTCCGATGACGACTCCAGACTATCGTCACTGAGGTAGACAATGACGTCGCAATAGCATGGCTTGCACACGCGCAACTTATCCTTGTATGACTTGATATCTTTGCCTGCACCAACACCCAGCCTCTGGTCTTTGTAGTGACTATAAGAAATGAAGATGGTGCAATCTGCACAGAAGATCTGCCCACAGAACCTGCAGTGGTGTTTCCGTCTGAACGCGGTGAACGGCTTGAAGCAGTTGAGACAATCGCTGACAAATGAATCGTTCATCCAATAATGTTTTGCGATGCCTCCACTTTTAAGCGGATTATCCGACAATCGGTGGGGTCTCTTTTTCTTCTTTTTCTTTTTGTTCTCCACAAGCGAACCTGCCTTGGACGAACCAGTGGTAGACTTGGCAATCAAATTCGTGGTCATGATCAGCTTGGCACTGTCGATGAAGGCTGACGATAAGTTGGCGGAAATTTTTCGTGTGAGTGGATTCGTCACTACAGCATGCAGATGAGGAGGGGTCCGGGGGAGCCGAGGCTGGATTTGCTTGGAGACTTTGGACTTGCTGGAAACAGAGCCAGACTTTGACCGTGGTGCAGGAATGCTATCGATATCAGTTGTTTCAGGTTCAGAAGCCGAGTCGTCGTCAGAAACCTCAATATCGTTGGGTAAGTTGTTGAAGATGGATGAGATTTGGTTCTTGAGCTTATCCACCATAAGCGGTTTAGTCTTGGACGAATGGTGGAGCTGTAGATTGACAAGTTCCGGTCCGCTATCAGGCAGTTTCGCCGTATGGTCAACAAGAGGAGTGCTTGGAGTAGCAGTAGACTCGGTATTGACCACCGTCACATCGCTTTTGTTAATAGCAGATGGAGCTTGAGGTGCATATTGCACGGTGGAAATGGTAAGGAACCGTTTATCGGAAATCACCCGTGGATAAGAATCCGAGGGTGTAGCTGTGGCATGCGGACCAATGACAGGCTCCAGGATCTGTTGCACCGGAGGAGACTTAAGGTCCGACGGGGATAGAAGGGCCGGAGTTCCAGGCATTGGTAGAAGGCCCAATTCTTTCACATCTTTCTTGGGAGGATCTCGAGCAGCAGCCGCAGCAACAGCAGTAGTAGCAGCAGGTGCAGATTCCGGGACTTCGGGCACATCTACTGTCTTGGCATCGGCAGCTTCGACGTCCGGGTTATATATGGACTGTGACTCAATGATATCACCGTTATTAGGAGCATGGTCGTTTCCGGGCGACGTGTAGCTGTGCACCAAGTTGGAGGCATTGTTGGTGACTTTGCGTAGAGTCTTCTGGAGCATATTGGAGATGGAGCGATTGGCCACCACCTCCGGGTCCGGTAACGTGGGAAACGACACAAAGTCCTCGGCGGGGTCCAACATACCAGAGTCATTGGAGAAGGACAAGCCGTCTAGAGAGAGGTTCCTGGACATGTGTCAACACCAGATGGATAAGGTACAAGTAAGCAGTATAGGAGTCTCCAGCACTGGAAGGCATAAAAGTACTATAATAGGTGATATGATCTAGATGCCCAAGTGATATGACCAAACACTATAGTAAAGTAGTCAGCTAGCTGAAGAGGCTTGAGCCGGAAGTATGACGCTAGTTAGCACTACAGTACTATAGTACTATGAGGTGATGGGAATGGAAATTGGCCTGAACTGGTTCCTTGATGATCGTATACAATCACTCTATACACAGGAGGACTTAACTGCTGGAGATGCAGTCGTATTTCAAAGAGTGATGTGTGAAAGTGAAGGAGTGGAAAGAGTAGAGGGTGGAAAGAGTGAATGCTTTGTGGAATGGTGGTGTTTCTGATGCAGTACATATATAGTACACGCAGCACCGGCTTAACTAGTGCGTACCCAGCCATACACCCAAACCTATGAATATTTAGTATGGTTATAGGAACAAATATTAGGATAATCTGTGGTGTTGGATACTTTGGGTCTAGGGCACTATATCACCGAATTTCTCGGTATAGTATTTTTCGGTATAGTATTCTTCGGTATAGTAATTCTTGGTATAGTAATTCCCGGTATAGTAATAATTATTAGTATCTGGTGTACTAGGCCTGTCTGTATGCCCTACGGAATTGAGACGCGCCTCTGTTCCATACTCTACATTGTAGTGCTCACTACAGCCTCTACACGCTACAGTTATTGTAGTCTACTCTATATACTGTCAGTGTCCTAATTATCAATACTATATTACTGTACTATATTACTGTATTATATTACTGTACTATATTACTGTACTATGCTACTTTAATATATGATTGTACTATGTTACTGTAATGTATTCATTGAATACTCTATGTACCACCTCGTACTATTACACTGTACTATACACTGTACACTATACACTGTACACTACACTATACCCTACTGCGCGCTCATTAACTTTTATATCCATCATACTCTATAACTTGTTTGTCCTCTAGAACTGTCAGTATATGACTCTTCTGTAGGTACTTTAGCTAGAGTGGCAATTAAATATTCTATACTACTATACTAGTGGAATCAGATCAGATATCACCGTACTGTACTTGTTATGTTCTTTATAACGTATGTTAACCTAAACTTGTATTCGTTGATGGTTCCTCAAAGAGAGGAACCGAAGCGGCTTATACAACTTTGAGAGAAATGTGGCACCGAAAAACTCTCCACCAGAACAATGGCTAGGATTGTTCCAGAATATTCGAAAGGACCATCGTTGTATGAAGTACTACGATGGTCGTGACACGGCGTTTGCAATGGCTATTGTAACAATCGGACTGAGAGGCTTCATAATACCTTTATAGGCAGGGCCCTGCCTATGGTGGATCTAATAGTACTACTCAGACAATATTACATACTATAGCCCGTACTACACTGTACACTATAGACTATAGAGTAGAATGCGCACTATGGATTACACCCAACTCTACAGATTAAATTCCCATACACTATACGTTGGTTTCTTGTGTAGCATTCAGATACTACTCAAATACCTCTTTAGGCAAATCAATTGTGAGTTATATGTGCTCACTAGCTAATGTAGCTATAGTCAGTATCTAATACGGTATTTTAGGACAGTGCTCTCTAGTTACTGTAATCCAACCATTTCTATTCATATCTATAAAACTTAAAACTTCATGAAACACTCCATTCTGTACTAGACTGTACTGTACTAGACTGTACTGTACTAGACTGTACTGTACTAGACTGTACTGTACTAGACTGTACTGTACTAGACTGTACTGTACTGTACTAGACTGTACTGTACTATACTATACTATACTATACTATACTGTACTATACTGTACTACACTAGAGTGTACTAAAGCCGATGCTCTAACCATAGCTAGTGACCCTATATATAGTAGTATTCTAATACTACTTCACACTTATCCTACTGTTGTGTGTATGACTCTACACCCCACTACTCTACACCATCTCTGCACTGCTGATTCTTCTAAATCACCATGAATCAGCGTAAAGACTGTTATCCTAAAACAAACAGCTAATTACACGTCATTGGCTTGACCCACGTTTTTGGACCTAATTGGTCACAGACTATTGCTTCTAGACTCACCATGAGCTACCACCACCCAATGAAGTATCAATTCTCATAAACTACCATTCCCATATTTCAGCATCCACCAATATTCTCTCCGAATCCAATTCTATCTCTATAATACTAAAGTACTACTCAATTGAGTAGACCCTCCTCTGTCCTTTGGTAGGTGGTGGGCTCAACCTCAGCCTCGTGTCGTGCGCGAAAAAATTCGTCTAGAGTCACACTACCCCAGCAAATCACCCACTTCTCCAGCCAGCACCAATCCACCCCACATCACTACTTCAGCTAGAATGTCGTCGTCAGTGTTGCAGAAACGTCGCGGGGCCAAACCGGCTGCAGCCACTACATCCCGAAACTCGGGCTCCTTCGACGAGGACTCCCACGCAAACAATTCCCACAAGATCGGCATCGATGCTCGTGATATCGCTGACCACCATACTTTGAAGGTGCCGTTTTTGACCTTGATGGAGGAGGTTTTGTTGATGGGTTTAAAGGACAAGGAAGGCTACTTATCGTTCTGGAACGATAACATCTCATATGCCCTTCGCGGATGTATTTTGTTGGAGTTGGCCTTCCGTGGAAAGATCACGCTTGTCAATGATCCGGCCAGACGCCGGTTTGAGTTGTCAGACCGTCTCGTGGAGGTCATTGATACCGAACCCACTGGCGAGGTATTGCTAGATGAGGCCTTGAAGATCATGAAGAACGATGAGGGTCATTTGTCTGTGTCCAATTGGATCGATTTGTTGTCCGGAGAAACATGGAATTTGATGAAGATCAACTACCAGTTGAAGCAGGTCAGAGAACGCTTGGCCAAGGGCTTGGTAGATAAAGGTATTTTGAGAACAGAGAGAAAAAACTTCTTTTTATTCGACATGGCCACGCACCCAATTGCGGACAAGATGTCGAAAGAATACATCCGAAGCAGAGTGTTGAGCACTTTGACCCAGAAAACCGTGGACTTGGATTCGTTGAGTAACGATCAGTTCCTGGCCGATACCTCGTTCCGCCACTTGAGAACCATTTCCTTGGTGTGTGCAGCATACGCGGCCAACGTGTTGGAAAATGTCTTGTTGCTGTTGAACTATGATAAACGGGACCAGGCCTTTGCACGTGCAGATGAGCTATTGAACGACTATAGTGAGTTTCCATACAAAAACACCCCGAGCCCTTTGGGCCTTGGCATCAACTTGAAGCAAGAGGTAGATGCCGAAACAGAGCAGCATAGTGAGCTTACTCTAGAGCTTATTGCAGGCGTTTTGAGCGTCTTTGCCAGAATGGACTCAATATTATAAAACTAGCGCTCTCCTCGCCTTTCATAGCCTAAGCTCGTCCAAGAACGCGGTGAGAAGCAGGCATGTCTTGGAGTCGCCTTTCGAGTCCCACCAGAACCCTCCTCGCAAGCCCATGCTCCGAACATACTGGGCCTTTTTCTGCGCACACTGGACACTGTCATAGAATATGAGATCCTTCTTTTTGTCGTCGTATATGAAGGCTCCCACGCTGTTGTTGTCGTAGGTGGGGGTTCCGTGTAATTTGCAGTAGTCCACGATGCCGTCCGATGGCTTTTTGGAGAATTTGGCCCGTGGTCCCAAGTGACTGGGCTTATGGAACGACCGCCCGTACATGGGCATGCCTAGCACCAACTTGGACGCAGGCACGCCTCGGGCCAAGTACTCTTTGATGGCCGAATCGGCCGAAAAGCCATTGGCTCCATTCGAGTAAAGGTTGGAGTGATGTTCCGTGTGTTCGGACCACTCACCAGAAAAGTCGTAGCACATGACGTTCCAGAACGTGAGGTACTGGTCCATTTCCCGTACTCTAAGCACTGAGATCTTTTCAAAAGTGCCAGGGGCTGCCACACTAAGCACCATGGCCGGGTGTAAGCTGGATCTAATCACGCGAAGCAAGTCCACCAACTGCAATGCTTGTCTATCGTTTTCTGGGTACTCCCAATCTATGTCAATACCATCAAAACCATATTGTGACACTAAATTTACAGCCGAAGAAACGAAATTGGCCAATTTCTTCTGATCCGAAGCAACCTGCGCAAATGCTTCGTGGGTTCCCCAGCCTCCTATAGACATAACCGACCTCAACCAAGGACACTTCTTCTTCAAAGCCTGCAATGAAGCCAAGGATCCAGTACATCCATCCGGCATGGGCATTTCTACATCACCCCATTGATCCGAAACAGACACATTTCCTGAACTGGCATCGATTTTCATGAAGGCATAGAACACATGGCTTAGCTGATTAGCCGGGAGATCCAGCACAAAGTGTTTAGGTTCATAAACAGACCAGCTGGAAAAGTAAAGCGCAGAAACAAAATCCATAGTATTCAATGTGCAAATTTATATAGTCAAAGCAAGAGGTTAGTAATAAAAAAGCTAGGCTTTGAAAGGTAGAAGACAAGTGGTGCAAACTATCTGGTGAGCAAGTGGGTGCGAAATGGCTCGCTTGGCGCGGAACCTTACTCATCAATCACAGATCTATCTCAACATCAGTATACAGTGTATTGCATAGTGATACAGTGAACCACATACAGTGAAACCAAAAAGTGTCTAGGATCCAATCAGTGACATATTGAATCATTGAAACACTTGCAATTCCAGTTACAGCTACAGATTTTCATATCGTGAATCTACATCGTGTTCTGACTGACGCATATAAGACTATGTCTATTGTCGAATACATCTCCACCGCAGGCTCCAGCCTTCCCTCCATCGACGGGTCCACCAAGATCTATAAAGATGAGTGTATGTACTCGTTTGATACCGCCGAAAACAACGACTTGGGGTTGGACGTGTGTATGAGCTGTTTCCAGGCCTTTTCCAGAGCTGCTCACAAGAACTATACCATGGAGCACTACTCGCTCAAGAGACACTCTTTGTTCGTGAACATCTCCAAGAAATTAAAGAGCTTGGAGGAACGTGAGCTTACTGATCGTCTGCTGAAGGTTCCCAAGTTGGAGATTGTTGAGCAGAAGGACCTGGACATCTACAACGTGTCGTACCTGATTTATGTCGCGCCTAAGGATGCACTGGTGGCCATTGACCAGACTTCGGACCGGGTCCAGAAACTTGCTCAGGATCTTATCAATGCAAATTCTGCCAGCTTCAACGATGACATCAAGGCTTGGGAACAAGAGGTGTTTTCTTGTGAGCACTCTCTATACATCGAAAGTGTGGCCACCGAAAAACCTGACTTGACAAAGTGCAGTTTGTGTGACCTCGAGGAGAACTTATGGATCTGCTTGAGTTGTGGCACCGTTGCCTGTGGCCGTGAACAATTTGGGTCTTCCTTGAAAGGTAACTCCCATGCTCTTGCTCATGCTACTTCATCAAGCCACCATGTTGCAGTGAAACTCGGCTCGCTTTCGGCTGATAATGAAGATAGCTGTGATTGTTACTGCTACAAATGTAACGACGAGGTCAAGGTTCCGGATTTGGCCAAGAAGTTGCTCCCCTTTGGAGTAGACTTGACCTCTGCCGTCAAGTCAGAGAAGAGCTTGGTGGAAATGAATTTGGATACAAACAAATCGTGGCAGTTCAACTTGGAGGGTGAGAACGGTGAGAAGTTTCAGCCTGTGTTTGGACCGGGGCTTACTGGAATGCAGAATTTGGGTAATTCGTGTTACTTGAACTCGGTGCTTCAAGCTTTGTTCTCCTTTCCGGAATACCAGAACTTTTATGAGGATCTTGAATTTGATTTGTGTGTGCCTAATGCTGCCGTCGACCTCAAGTCGCAAATGATCAAGTTGTATGATGGTCTTTGGTCTGGTAGATATTCCAAGCCCAACCTGCTCAAGGGCGATGATTACCAGACCGGAATCCGGCCTTCCACCTTCAAGAATCTCATTGGCGCAGACCACATGGAGTTCAAGACCAACAAGCAACAGGATGCAAACGAATTCCTCTTGTACTTGTTTGATAAATTGGATAAGGAATATGGCGTTTCGTTGAATGAGAGTTTCAAATTCTTGACCAGCAGCAAGGTCGTGTGTACCAAATGCCACACTGGCTCCAGTACACTCTCGTTGGTAGATAATCTTTCTGTGCCTATTGCAAGCGAAGTCATTGATGTAACAGATGGGGTCAAGACATACAGGCCTGCGCAACTCGAGGATTCTTTTGGTTCCTTCAATGCAGAGGAAATTATTGAAAACTACCAATGTGATTATTGTGGTGAAGTGAGCAGTGCCACTAAGCAAGAGGGCTTCAAGACGTACCCTGAAAACCTTATTGTGAGCGTGCAAAGAATTGCATTGGAGAACTGGGTGCCAGTCAAGCGGGAAGTCCCAATAAAGGTTCCTGAAAACATCAATCTTTCTGCTTACAGAGCCCCTAAGTTTGCAGAGGGAGAAGTGGAAGTGGCTACCAAAAAGACTGAGTCCCAGGTAGACTTTGAACCTAATCAAGAGGCATTGGGCGAGCTTTTCAGCATGGGGTTCAGAGGAACTAGATGCTTGAGAGGACTCTACTACACGGGCAACTCCAGCTCGGAAGAGGCCATGAACTGGATCTTTGAGCACATGGAGGATGCGGACATTGATCTGCCCTTTAACCCCGACTCCTCGGGTCGCATCCCGCAAAAGGTAATCAACGACTTGATTGACATGGGTTTTAGTGAGAAATTAGCCCTAAAGGCACTTGTTTTAAACCAGCGCAACGTCAATGCAGCCGTCGAGTGGTTGTTCAGTAACCCCGATGACGATGGAGTCATCCAAGACTCGGATCTCGGGATCAACCTTGAAAGTGAAACAAACAACTTGAAAAACAGGCTTTTACAAGAATACAATCCGCTGACAGACTACGAGCTCAAGGCCGTGATCTGCCACAAAGGATCGTCGCCGCATACAGGACACTACGTGGTGTTCATCAAGCAACGCGGGGAATGGGTCCTTTTCAACGATGAGAAGGTGGTCCAGTGCGGTGCGAACTCTGACGAGATGACCAAGAACGGCTACATTTATTTTTTCCAGAAGCTCTGATTTGCACCCGTCAACGCTCGTCTACCACTGCGCTGCGTCCATTGCGTCTACCACTGCGTCTAGTATTCTTGTCCACTGATCTTGTCCACTACATTTGTCCACCAGTGCACCGAAAGAGTACAAAAACAGAAATCCCGGAATCTGTAAAAGGCGCTAAAATTCCCATGAAATTTTCTTTTCCCCGGCACCCAAAATGGACAACCCACTTGGCTCCAGCTCGCAGCAAATGATGTTTAAGTATGACTAATAAAGCGCATTCAACGTGGTGAGATTCCTGAATATAACACCAGTCTAAATTTTCGGCCCCGCCCATTGTAAGAGCAGTTCAACACATTCATCCCGAATATTAAAACTCCAAGATGTATTTGAAAAACGAACACGTTGGCGACAGGTCCCGCATGGAGGACTGGAGAAGTATGTCATCAGTTATCACATAGCAAGCTATTGAGCTAAGCTATTGAGCTAAGCTAGCGAACTCAAGTTTTCAAGCTTAATGTCGAATACTAACATTAGTCCGTGGTTACAACCCCTTGAGTCCTCCTGACTTGTTGCAGCACGAGTACCCCCTCTCGGAGACGTGCAAAACCATCATCAAGGAAGGAAGAGAAGACACCGTGAAAATCTTGAACGGTGAAGACGACAGACTCATTCTTGTCATTGGCCCATGCTCTATACATGACCCTGAGGCAGCTCTTGATTACGCCAACAGATTGAAGGCTGAGGCTGACAAGTACAAGGGCGAGTTGCACATTGTTATGAGAGCATACCTCGAGAAGCCCAGAACTACTGTGGGCTGGAAGGGTTTGATTAACGACCCCGAAATCGACGGCTCGTTCCAAATCAACAAGGGTCTTCGAATTGCTCGTAAAATGTTTGTTGAACTCACGCAGAAGTTGCCCATTGCAGGTGAAATGTTGGACACCATCTCTCCTCAGTTCCTCTCGGATATCTTCAGTGTGGGAGCCATCGGAGCCAGAACCACCGAGTCTCAGTTGCACAGAGAGTTGGCTTCCGGGCTTTCTTTCCCTGTGGGCTTCAAAAACGGTACTGACGGTACACTTGGTGTTGCTGTGGATGCCATGAGAGCTGCTTCTCATCCACACCATTTCTTAAGCGTCACTAAGCCGGGCATTGTGGCCATTGTTGGTACGGACGGAAACAAGGACTGTTTCGTCATCTTGAGAGGAGGTAAGCAAGGTACCAACTTCGACTCCAAGTCCATCCAAGAAACAAAGGCTTCTTTGAGAAAAGCTGGCATCACCAGCGACGACAAGTTGGAGCGTAGAATCATGGTGGACTGCTCGCATGGAAACTCCAACAAGAACCACAACAACCAGCCGTTGGTAGCCGCTGATATTGCCAAGCAGCTTGCAGAGGGAGAAGAGGAGATTTGCGGTTTGATGATCGAGTCCAACATCGAAGAGGGTAGACAAGACGTGCCTCCAGCTGAGCAAGGTGGAAAGAATGCTTTGAAGTACGGGTGCTCTATTACTGATGCTTGTATTGGTTTTGAGGCCACCAAAGATGTTTTGAAGACCTTGGCAGATGGTGTGAAAGCCAGAAGGGCTCTCAGAAAGTAGTTTAGATGTATATAACTAGTAACCAGGAAGTGTGGGAACCAGGAAGTGTGGGAAATGGATATAGTAAGGTGGATGTAGTAAGATGAAAGATGCAGGAGCAGGAGATTAATATGAGAGGTCGTCATCTGAAGACTCCCCAAACTCGATCAAAAGGCCGGCCTGTTGTAGCACCTTGTCCCAGTCACAGGTGAGAATCACATAAGTTTCAATGACCCCAATGAGGAACATCCCACTGCCAATACCAATCCACAACCCAAACAAGTTGAGGTCAGTGGTTTTGGTAAGCACAAAAGCCAATGGCATGCCAAAGGCATAGTAGGCCAAGAAGTTGATGATTCCTCCGACCTTCTGGAGACCTTGGGCCCGGAGAATGCCACTGGCCACTGACGCAAGGCCATCACAGATCTGCAACACTGACACGAGAGGAGTGAAGAGCGACACGATCATTTCGGTGACCTCGGGGTCTTTGGTGAACAAGCCAGCAATCTGTCTCTTAAATGTAAGAAGCACCAAGCAGTTCAAGGATGCAACAAAGAGGCCACTGAGCAAGCCGGTCTTGGCCGAGAGTTTGGCCGAGTAGAGGTTCTGCGCACCAATGAAGTTGGCTATCCGGGTAGAAGAGGCTATACTCACGGCAAACGGCACCATGTAAGTAACAGATGCAATGGAGCCCACGGCACTCTGGGCCGCAAGCTCGGTGGTGCCAAAGTACAGTGCAAAGAGCGTCATGATCTCATAAGCCAAGTACTCGGACTCAAGCATCACTATGCCAGGCACAGCCAAGTGAGACAACTGGTGCCAGTTCAGGAAGAGCAGCGACACTTTGCAGAAGCCATACCAGCACTTGGAGCCATCCACAAACACCACGTACAACACTAGCAATATTGACATGATCCAGAAGTTGATCACCGTGGCTATGGGTGCGCCAATGTAGCCTATACCATAGTTCTTATCCCACACCAAAAACCACGAGAGGAAAATGTTGATTGGGGCACTGACAAACAAGACCCCAGTGCCTGCCTCGAAAATGCCTTGTGCCTGTAGAAAACGTTTTGCATTTTCAAAGAAAATGTATGCTGGGCCGCCGGTTATGAGCACGCGCAAGAAGAGCGTCGTGAGTTCAAGCACCTCTTCATTGCTCACCACATACTTAAGCACTGCTCCACTATACCACCAGAACATGGCACACGGTACGTACACCACCAACGAGAACATCGTGCATCTCTGCACATGGAGCGACACCAACTCGAAGTTGCCTGCGCCGTACGCCTGAGGACACAAGGTATCAAGAGCCGTAGCAATGCCCTCAAAAATTGCAAGGCTAATGGTGGACGTCATGGATGCGAGCGATACTGCTGCAAGCTCGTTTTTTCCCATATGGCCCACCACAAGTAAACACACAATGGAGAACAAGTGCTCCAACACAAAGGTCACAATAAGTGGGAGCGAGTAGCGCAACGTCATCTTATATTCCCTCGAATACGTGGTCCGTAAAGTTGCAAAGTCTTCATCCGCAAGAATCAGCAACGCAGACTTGGTATCAGAATTATACAGCAGGCCACTGCGCCCACTTCGCCCCGAACGCCGGTCTCCATTATCATCTTCACTATCCGTGGCATTGTAGCGCCTCTGGTGTTCTTCAACCAACCAGCTGTGGAACGACTCCTGGTCTTCGTTTGTATGTGCAGAATTGAGTGTGGACGGAAGAGACCGGGATGAGCTGACACTTGCTGCGTCGCTGTCGTCTCCTACACCGGTGTAGACAGACCCGGACTCATCTAGGGATAAGAAGGACCTCTGGTCCTCGGCTGCTCCATAGCTAAATAGGGGGTAATTCGTAGACGGCGGGATGTAGAGCCGGCGTCTGCGGTTGTTGGCGGTATTTGGGTTTGCAAGCTGGTTGATGACTTTGGATAAAACCATTGTGCTTTTCTATGAACGGGTTTTCTCGATGCTAATATGATACTTGAATTTCTTGGGGATGAATATGATAATTAGGTCTGTATATACTTCAAATAGCTCGGAAGAGTCCTTTGAAGAAAAGTCCTAGTGAGAAGTAAACTTAGTGAAGTAATAGCACACAGTACTTTTCATTCGCGCGCTGCACCGATGGCTTATCTATGGACACTAAGTAGTGTATCGCGCAGAGCCTCGACGCTCGCACTTTCTCTTTAGAGACATCACCTCTTAAAATCTGACCATCATGAATTTCCCGATTTCAAAATTCATTTCAAATCCTTAAGACTACTTAAGAAGTTAAGGTTTTGAGCCTTCTCATCTAGATTTGAAACATCTCGAAACATTTCAAATATCTCAAAATATATCATCTCTTTCTTAAAACAACATCCACACAGCTCCACCAAGCACTGTTCCCAACACCACGGCGGTGAGGATAGCTGCGCCCGCCCTGTCCTTTGTGGTTACTGTAATCTTATTGGCATTGACTGACATCGTCGTGGAGTTTCCCGCCGAAACATCACCTCCCTGGTCTGAGCCTCCGGTTGCAGGTGTTAAAGGGGTTTGTTTCGATGTGATCATCGACAAGATCACCTCCAATGCAGACATCTGCTCACCAAGACCGTACTTACCATCGTAATTACCGAGAGCCCAGTTCTGGCCACAGGTGTAGTTCTCATCATCTCCTGAACACGACTTAGCGGCGCCCTCGGCACTGGGCGTAAGCCAGTTGTTGACGATATGGTCGTAGGTGTCAGGGACCAAAGTGGCAGTCAACGAAAGACATCTGGAGAAAAGCGAGCGGAACGATCTTTGATCGTTGTTACAAGTGCTGGAAGCACATGTGGTCTCGGTCATGATGGAGTTGTTGAAGAAGTATGAGGAAGCGTCCAAGAGCTGGTCAACAGAGTTTCTCCACTTCAGGTCGCCCGTAGCATTGTATAAGTAGGCAGAGCCAGCCATGAAGATACCGTATGTGTAGGACCACTTGTGAACCGTCAAGTCTGTGCAGTTGGTGTCGACATCAGCACCATCGTAAAGGTTGAACGAAGGACTGTCCACTATGTAACCCACATCCCACATCCAGTCGTACACTCTCTCAGCAGCCTTCAAGTATGAGGGGTCGTTGGTGTACCTGTAAAGACGAGCAGCCAAGTGGAAAAGACAGCCGTTGGCAATGGAGTTCTTATAGCCGTAACCATTGTTGAAGGAGAAAATCTGCCACCGGACACCTCCACCACAGCTAGCAGTATCCCACCGGTTGTTCATGGAATTATACAAGGCCTGGATCATATTGAGCCAAGTCTTCTTGTCGTCGGCCACGGTGAAGTTACGCTCCACGGCTTGCATGATGGCCATACCCCAAACACCCTGGTCATCATTACCTTCGGTTAAAGACTGGTTGCCCGGCATATAGTTGTAGTCGTCGCCTCGCTGGGCCCACAAGGCATCCTTAAGAAGATTGGTGAAGGTCTCGTTGTTCTTCTGGCAAAAAGCCCAGTAGTCGACCCAGCCGCCAAAGACTTCGCCGGCATGCCACCAGTAGTAGGGTGGTACGAACGTGCCCACAGCTCCTCCATACTTTAAGCCCAAGTAATAGTCCATTTGTCCCCTGACAATATGCGAGGCAGCCTCACAGATAGAATCTTCGTCGGAAGTATCAAGGGGCATGGCGAAAATAGCCGAGATCCAAAGGAGGATCGGGGCCGCATAGTTAAACCTCATCTGGGCCCAAGGTATAGAATGAAAGTTTGAGAGTGGACGTTAAATGCGAGGCCACGTTGAATCCGGCCGAGTCAAGAGTGCACGGAGGTATAAGTCTAAGATGCAAGGGAATCCACGGCCACGAAGGAGAACAGCGGATAAAAAAGTAGGTGGTTGTGGCCTGTGGGGCTGACGCGAGTGTTTTGATGTGCGGGCTGGGATAGGCGGTGCTGTGTGTGCAGGCGGTCGAGTGTGAGTCTGCGCATAAGCAGAAAAGTATTTTTGGATGAACAATGGAATAGCAATAACGAAAGTAACTGGGGTTAAATTATACAACCACCTTTGCGGTCCGTTGCTCGTACTTTTCTCGATGATCGGATGTACATGATCTGACATGCAGATAATCAGTGATGGTGTCCTCTGGGTCTATTAGTTGGTGTATGTTGGTCTCTGTTATCGTGGTCTGTTGGTCTGTCTCTTAGTCTGGTCTGTCGCTATTATTAGACCGTGTGTCATGTACTCATTTCTGTTTGAACTCTGACCGATTTCGGTGCCTTTTGTCTGGTTGGTCTTGTATCTTAGCCCACCATTCTTCTCTCTTATCTTTTTGCTTGTTTAAATATTTAAGCTCTACATTTTTCATTACTTATTTCTTTTCCCTCCTCTCCTCCTCTCTTCTCTGGTGGGTCAGTTATCACCTACCACTGGTCATGCCAAGAAAGTGCGAGACTTGGCAGTGCTTCCTTGGCATACTAAGTCATTTGAAAAGATGATTGATTATTTGAAGAGACTCATGAGCTCCTGAAGCCCACTCAAGCATACTCGATTATCGGATATCATTACCAAATTGTCGCCGTCTAAGGTATCTACAGATTGGCCCTCGAAACAATCGTTACTCACGTGACCCGCAGCGGCCTGGTGGTTCCGGAAGAACACGCTGCTTTTGGTTCGGTCCAACAAAACCCCGTTCCATCCCGACTTCACCGATGCTGCAAAGTCGTTCTCATAGTTGTCTCCAACATGCCACGTGTTCTCCAAGAATGTCGTCATGCTGGACCCAGAGAAGTACTTCTGTGCGATACTTCGATAGAACTGACGGTCAGGCTTGGCATGGCCTAAGTCATAGGAAAGATTGATCCGTTCTTCACCAAAGTACGACATGATTCCTAAGCTTTTCATGATACTGAGCACTCGGTGGTCTGAGTTGCTGCTGCCAATAAATGGTACATTGAGAGCGTCTAACTGCTTCAAAACGGGCACCACGTCGTCATAGAGGTTGTAGGCGTCCAGTCCCTTGAAGTGGTCAATAAGCCTACGGCACAATGCCTTGCTAGTGGCGTCATCTTTCGGAATCTTGTACACCTGGGTGATGATATCCAGCCACCAGTCGTCGGAAGATGCGTAACCCAGGTACTTACCGTAATTGGGGGCTTTTTGCTCGAGGCTTTTGAAGATTTTGGGAAAGTCAGCAGCTATGTCCTCTTTTGACTTTTCAATCCCAAATTCGCCATTGGAAATGCTATAATACTGCTCTGCAATGGGCGCTTTGGGTGTAAACAAGGTGCCCCAGAGATCAAACGACACGAGCTTGGGGAGGGGAAACTTGCTTTTGGCCTGACTCTTGGCAATGCGGTCAGGAGCGAGCGGGTCCAGCAAAAGCGACATTTGGCGCCTAAGCATACCATTTCGTGGGGCTACTCTGAACATGGCCATAAGAAGAGTAGTGATAAGAATGCGATAAGACCCCAGTGTGCACACCCGATTTTAAACCCCGCAGCCAACAAAAGTGAGAGTCAAGACAAGTTTGAGTTAGAAGAAAAAGTCAGTCAAAAAAGTCTAAGATAAAAATGACTGAGTCAAGAAAGATAGCAAAAAAAAGAATTGACAGAAAAATCTGAAAAGTTGGAAAAGTCGGAAAAGTCGGATAAATCTGAAAAGACAAAGATCACATGAATAGATGGTCAGAAGTCTCAATTAAAGGCTTCATATTGGTGAGTTCATGGAAACTGCAGATTTACTGGAGTTACAAGGTTTAATTCAGTGGTGGTACATCCAGTATTCAAACTTTTTTTAATTTCATATCCTTTTTTCTATATTTGCATGTGTCATTACCATGTATTTGAATGGATGGAATTAATGTTGATTGTTAGACCCACTATGGTTAATAAACTACCTATGTGGATGAAACCCTGTACTGGTCGACCAGAGGTTGAGCAGCCCCTTTGGCCCTCATTACGACCTATATTCCTCTATACCGGACTAGTTTATATAAGGTGCGACGGTTCCTCTAGGAGGAACCAGTGGCGAATGAACATAGTAAACAGATTGTATATGAATAGTCTATATAACCGTGTCCATCCTATGACTTGTATCATTCATATGATATTCTTATATCGTATTTATTAATACCAAAGATTTGTGAGTTTTAGTGCTTGGTCCTTGGTACAGTTTCCAATATATTGCCGACCTTTAGTGTATAGTAGTATAGTAGTATAGTAGTATAGTAGTACGTAATAGAATATAGTGGTACGTAATAAAATAGTGGTAGGAGTAGTGTTAGTAGAGGGCCTTCACGTTTTGGTGTGAGAATTCGCGTTGACTGCAAAAGTGCAATCTTTAGATTTGGTACACGCACCGCACGACTAGACAGTCTCAACTATTCTTTATTCTCACATTTTTTCTATTTTCTATTTTCTATTTTCTATTTTCTATTTTCTACTGTTTCCACTTTTGACTAAGGTAATCTTTGGTAATGGATTAAGCTGGAGATGGCTCATTCAAATTCCTGCACCATCAGCTTTAGATGGTAGGATAAAGGCTCACAATGGTTCCAACCAGTAACGGGGAATAGAGTTCGATTTCGGAGAGCAGACCGAATAAAGGTTTTGTCAAGTTATACATCAAGTACATTAGTAGTAACTGAAACGAAGATAGTGATGATAGTGATGATAGTGATGATAGTGGCATTGGTTTTAGGGTGGAGTAGAGTCTTCTGAGAACAGGTTCTCTGGATATAGTGTATAGATCCAAGGCTACAGAGTCAGGATCCAAAACCAGGCATCTCTACAGAAATAGGTTTTCATACAAGGAAAAAAGCATACTATAATACAGAGAACTCAGTATGGGATATAATAGTACAGAGGATACTTCATACAGATTATATAGAGCAGTATAGAGTATACAATCCATATTAGTGAAAAGTAGTATAGAGTCTACCATAGTACAAGAACTGAATCCTAGTTTAGTCTTATTATAGTAGACTCCGGTACTATACACTACAGTACTATACACTACAGTATTATTCACTACAGTATTATTCACTACAGTACTACACACTCCGTACTATACTCTAAAGTTCTACTCTGGCATACCATACTTTATACCAGTGTGGCATCGGTATTATAGTACATATTTATCTAGTGCATAGTGGTTTTTGATTGGCAGTATATCTAGTACATTACGTAGTGGACTAATTCATTGTTACATGGGCCACAAGAATGGAAACATCTTGTAACCTATCTCAAGTAACCATAGTCGAATCACCTACAAGAAATAACCTATACCATCAATCAAGTCCTTATTAATTACCTATATAAATATCCACTAAATAGGGTCAGACAATCTAGGCTCGTATATTTAAATGAGGAGTGCATGGCCCATGGTCCACTGAATTATACTAGTATTTGGTATAGTCTAGCAATCTTAGCTTAATGTTTAGTCACTTGGTACTGCCTGAAGTAACTTAACTCTTAATAGTGCCTGAAGTCACTCACCAATATGATCACCATAATTTGATATCGTCCTAATATAAAGCAACCATCAAAAACTTCCCAGAATCTACTGTAAATCCGCTATTGTTAGCACACCACCCATATATTACTCAAACATTAGCATGTCTGATCCATTGTGCTACTATTACTACTATCCAATGACGTTCTAGAAACACTTCAATGTCTGACATAAGCTTGACCTTTGTAAGTAGTACCCGAAGAACTTAAACAACAGAGTCCTTCCTCCAACCTTCAGCAATGGACTACTGAATTTCTCTCACTATCTAAAAAGACCGAAGACCAATTTATTATTGATATCACACTAGTCTACTATTATCAGAGAGAAACTGCACATATGACAGACTCAGTCTATACTCTAGCTTATAATAGTATCTGACATCTATTCCCTAGTATAGTACTGCCATGGTCATTTTACCAGCACTATATACGATACACTAAATACGATAAACTAGATAGTTAAGCATTGTTTACATTTGATCTATGTAGTGGGAGTGCACTATAACGATGTAATTGATATAATTGATTGAAGTTCAGGTTAGGTTCTCGTTGATGTTGTTCGGTTGAAGTTGTCGATTGTTGTTGGAGTGTAGTGATTAGTAATGATTTTGGTGATTAAGAGAGGATTGGGGATACTTATATAACCAGTATCCGACATAGTCATACTTCCGATACTGCATCTGTGGTATGACGTTGGCATGGCAACAGGATACCCAATCGGGCGGTGAATCTCGGATCCAACACAAAAAGTTAATCGTTTTGATCTTGTTTCAAAGATTTACTTTACAAGAAACTGGTCAGCCATGTAACATCCTGTCCCAATTTAAATGGGTAGTCAGAAGGTCAGATAATTAAAGGCCTGCTCTATAGTGCTAGGCGAGAAGAACCTCCCAACCCCATTCCCTCATCACTGAGCTCCAGTGCAACCGGCTGGTAATGCCCTTTTCGTCTCTAGAGCTGCCTTTGTGGATATTCTTGATCACCTCTTCAAGATGCGTGGAAATGCTGGACACATCCTCCCGCTCTTTATTGGCACCCTCCTCGGCCTCCTTTTCCCGGCGTTGTTCTCTCTTGTGCTCGTCTTTCCTGCGCCAGACCTCCTTGACCACTTCAAATGCTCGGTCAATGTTTCCGATCCAGAGTCTTTGCACAAGTAAGCCCCATCTGGCCTCACACCACTCTCGTTCCTCCCTGGACTCGGCTTCACACGAGCTGATGAGAAGGGGGAAGATATGGATGATGTAGAGGTTGGAGTTGCTGGGAATCGATGCCAATGAAACAAACACTTTCTCCGCCAATTGGTACGATGTCATCAGCGGCACTTCTGGTACTGCCTCGTGCAAGTATAGAAGGGTGGCATAGCGGTACGCCTCGGCTGTTGATACACATGAATAGATGTCCCAGGACGAGTCGCCCGAGTGCTCCTCCATCATTTGCTCCAAGTTGCCTACGACGTTTGGTTTCCAGTCCACCAATTGCTTTTTGAGCTCTGATGCCAACGAGATGTTCTTCAAGCTGTTACGGCTCTGTTTACCTGTTTCCTGGGCTTTCCGCACCTTGGAAATGAGGTTGGACACTTTCCCCATGACCAGGAAAAGCGATTGAGCACATCCAAGAAGTGGATCGATGTAGTCGTTGTTCTGGAGAATGGAATCTAAGTTCTCGAAGAACGTGAACTGGCCGTCGTTGCTATGGGAATTGCTGATCAACAGATTCACCGACTCTGCCGGCGATTCATCCGCAGAACCTTTGCTGAACCGTTTGTCGTCCTTTGGTTTTTGGTGAGCGTTGGTGATTTTGGTGATTGTGGCCACCAAATCTATTCCCTTATCGTCTTGTCCACTGTAACTGGTCATTTGAGAGAGCACCTCAAAGTAGATCCACTCGTTGAAAAGGAGCAGGATTTTTTTGGGAATGTAAAGAACAACGTCTCTTCCGTCCTCGTCCACTTGGCAATCCTTCATTTTCTGCCACTCATCGTTTCGTACAAGAACAAGTTTCTTTTTGAGTTGCTCCTCAGATATCTCACTCTTGACCCCAGACCGGCCAGCCATAGAAAATTGCTTGATGATATCGAGGATCTTTTGGATCATACTCTTTGCTCCTTTCAAATGGGCAATTCCACTCAACGTGTGAGTATCCCAGGTTTCACTGACAGCCAAATTCAAGCACGTGGCCAATGCAATGTCTGCAGGAAGCTGGTTATCTGAACAAGCACTGTTTTCCATTTTGGATAAGCCTGCTGCCAACTCCACAATACACTTCTTCATATAAAAGAACCCATTGGCTCGCAAGGCCTTGCTCTGCTCTTGAAGATGGCTATTTCCTGCAAGGTGGAAGAGGGTCATGGATGCAATGGAGTTGAAGAAAAAGGAGTACTTCCTGGCCAACGGAAGGTATATGTTGCGCCATGGGTTTTCCGATAACCCCGACTTGATGGACATGATTCCACACGTGTACTTGGAAAAAAGAAAGAGGATTTGTTCCTGCTCCGAGGTATTCATCAAGCCCACACTGGAATTGCCATTGATGATAGATGGAGAGAAGTTCTCGCACTTCATCAACGTACTATTGACTTCATCCAAGAAAGCTCGTGAATCTGGACCCATATCTTCTCCTTCAGCCAGCAGAAACGCGTGTTGTTTCATCATTTGTCCGTTCACATCGTGTGCATGCGCATTGAAGTTGATGTCTAAAGGACTCAAAGCCGCTTCGGGATAATTAAAGGTCATGACTGCATCGGAATCACCTTTATCGTCTCTGGCGAACGCATGGGTTATGAGTGCCGAGAGAGACGGGGTTAAGTGCATATCAGCCAAAGAGTCTTTATCCTGTCCAGGTGACCCGGCCATGCGAGGAAATCCCCATTCTTTGGTCGGAGCATCGAGCAGCTCTTTTGGGGGAGAAAAGGCATTTTTGTAAGGGCCCGCTTTTGTATCAAAATGGTTAGTTCCATTGGCATTTTCGTTTTCTGGAGACGCACCGGGGGATTGCGGTATGGGAAATAACATTGGTTTGGAGCCCGGGGACCTGGAGCGCAACTCGTTCACGGCTGACTCTGCCAATGAGTGCAACCCGTGCAAGCCATTGAACTCATTGCGAAAGCTTTGAATGCTAGGAGCCGCCATCACGTGCGACGAGGAGTTGGCCCTTTTCTTGTTGACAATAGGCATTTCTTGGCTGATTTCCGCAGAACTATAGCTGCGACGGAGCTTCTTGTGGGAATGTCCATTCCCATGCGTATCTGGATTAATGCCCTTAGACATGAGTTCATTTTCTCGCTCCATATCTTTGGTGGACTTGCCTACTACGGATAAAGACGCCAACTCAATGTGGTCTTTGAGCAGCATGGGACCGCTCTCAGGCTGCACGCTTCCATCCATCACATTTTCATGCTTGAGAGGATCTCGCAGGGAGGAACGGCGGACAGACTTGGAAGAGGAAAAGGTCGTGGGATCACCAGGATCATTCGAACCAGTACCAGCACCGGCTGTTTCCTTTCCGTCATTAAAAGAACGCCATTTGAACCTCGTGGCGTAGCCTCCGCATTGAATATTCTTCTTCTGGCAATTGAAGCAGTACGGTTTGTGTTCGTCACATTTAAGACGTTTTGTCTTGCACGTGACACAGCCTGTTCTAGACTTTGTTTTTGGTTTCGGCTTCGGATGATTTTCGGCTGCTAGAGCATTTTCACCCATATCACTTGCAGACACCGGATAAGTAGTGGGAAGACAATGCTGATAGGATAATCTGGATTCTGAAATGTTGAGATTATTGGACAAATTTGACAGAGACAGGAATTCGACAGTTCGACAGTTTGACAGTGACAAAGGGGTATCCCCGACGTTAATTATTGCAAGATAAGGTATTGGCTGGAGTATATGTCAAGTGTCTGGGGTATGCACCGTCTTTATCGCACTCGCGATTTCAAACTGTTTATAGATAAGATAGCGCGGAGCCCGGATTAGGAAATGATATCCTCTTGGCGCATCATCGAGGCAAGATCGGCGCGCGCTGTACTAGAGCACAGTGAAGTTGGACGGCCCAAGCTTGAACCTATATGTGCCGAGCGGCAGAGGGGGCCCAGCGGTTTGGCCGTTTTGCGCTTGGGTCACGTACCGTACCCACGGAAAACACGTGTACTGCATGGTGTCCTCGTCCACACGGAGATAAATCACTTTGAGTCCGGAGTACGTGAGCATGGGGATTTGGAAGCTGATGGAGACGTAATGGTTGTGTCTGGCCGCACTTTTTCGGAGCTGCGAAAACAGTGACACTTGGGCTCCGGCCACACCATAATAACTATCGAGCTGAGCAGAGGCCAAGTCTTTTTCACCCTCAGATTCTCCTGTTTCGGAATCCTCCTCATGTTTTTCAGTAGGGTCTCTTTGACGGCTTGTTTTGCTTTTTTGACTCTCTGTATGACTGAGACTCTGGTGAATTCTTTCTGTTGTGAGCTTGGTGCATGACTCTAAGCTGACCTCGGCCATCATGCGCACCACCTTCTTGGAGCCTGGTAAGTCGCCTATGGCCCAAACAATTTCGGAGGTATCTACCTTGAAACGGACTTCGCCCATTTCGCTTTTGAAGCGAAAACTGCTTTCGTTGGAGTTGGAGATTTCAAAAAGGTCCACGTCGATGGGGATCTTGACAATGGTCTTTTGCGAGTGCAATTTCTTCTTGTAGTTGGTCTGAAGAGAGCACAACACCTGGAGCTTATTCTCCAGCTTGAGGATGCGGTACATTGGGTCCACTAAAAGCAATGGCGTTTTTGATTTTCTTTTTTGCTGCTCAACCCGGTATGAAAAGAGTTGGAACTCCTCGTCCGGAGGGGTGAAGAAAATCAAATTTTCTTTATAGATGCGGGCCAACTCGATGCACAGGTGAAACTGGACGTTGGTAATGGGAACCCTCATCTTCTTAACTTGTTCTTTTCCAGTTTCCAGAGCTTGAATTTGCACACCGTTCTGATCTCCCGAGTCGCTTTCTTCTAGTTCATCTCCGGACTCGTTCTGGAGCTGGTTATCCGGTAGATCTTCAGCATTGGCAGTTTGCGTTGGTGGATTGAGCTCCTCCTCATCATACTCAATCCTCGAAATGTATTTCTCGTTGAGCCCAAGTTTACACACCGGCATTCCCGAGAGGTACGACCGCACCATACAGTTGCCGAGGATCTGGTTGGTTTTGATTTCCTTCGACTCGAGGTCGTACAAGAAATCACACGTCTCGATCACGTCCACGTAAATCTCGTTTTTTGGGTAAAATATGCCCTTGGGCCGCCAACTGATGGCCAGGACCTGCGTGCGGATCACCGAGCTATTGATGGAGTCGGCCACCTGGTCATTGACGATATCAGAGCGCACTGCTCTATTATGGGTGGATTTGATGTCGATATTGGTGGGCTGCAGTTTCTTTTGTTTCAGAAGCTTCAGTTTCAGAAGCTTCAGTTTATGCTTTTGATGATGGTAACCTGCCGGATTCGAAACCACCCACTCGGGGTCCGAGGGCAGATCGGATTCCGAGGAATCGTCCGAGTGCAAAAGTGCGTGGTTGATCTCCATCCGAATATATTCCTTGAGAATATTGAAATCTGTCACCTGCACTACGCCAAAGTCCACACACTCATCCAACAACTCGTAGATGAGCGAGTAGTTATCCACTATGGAGTCCCGGGAGAAATCATGACTCACATGGTCAGCGTTGACGCGCTGGAGCCTCTGGATCAGCTGTTCGAAGTAGTGTACGATATTCACATAGAACTTGTGCAAGAGCAGCACGGTCAGCATGGGGGAACAGTTGGCTTGCGTGATGGCCAATAAAAGAATGTTGCTATTTCCCCAGTAAGTAATGTAATTGATGCCCTGGTAGCACAAAACCGGCGTTCGTTGGTGGGCCGGGAGTTGGTGGTAGTGCTTGGAGTAGGTGTCGATGATGATGTGGGCTGAGGGCACGCTGTTGTGGTAATTGCGGTGGATGAGTAGCTCACATCGCAGGAATTCATCGTCCACGTCGGGCCAATGACAGATGTAGATTGCAGACACCATAGCGAGGGTGTAGCTTAGAAAAGTGGGAACACTGGAGTGGATCTACAATGGATCACTGGCGAATGAGCAGTGCTAAGTGCGTATGGCTGTGGATTAGAGTGCGTGCGTATTTCTAACGGGGCCGCGTCTTTGCAGTAGTTAGTGAGTGCGAGTGACGTGCAACTATAAAGAACCAAGACTTTTTTTTGACAGTTACTCTTTCGTATCAGTTACATTTGGCAGCCTCTTGACTAAAAGTTACTTTTTGGGACAATTACTTTTTGGTAACAGTTATTAGTGACATTCTCTTATTAAGGTTAGTTCATTGACGGATAGCTGGAAGAGACAGATTGGAGGCTATCCACCATGATCATAGAACTGGGTAGAAGAATCTAGTAATATATTACCTTTTCCTGGATTCCAGTTGATAAATTTTTGAACTATTACCCGACCCAAAGTTTTATTTGTTGGTTTAGATCAGTTATTTATCGGTTCAGAGTGAGTACTATGGTATGGTAGTGCGAGGTGGTCTGAAAAGTACTTAGACTGGTCTGGTTTCTCCAACTGTAACTGTTAGTCTACCCTATGGGTTTCAATGCTGCATTTTTTATTCTACTCTACCCTACACTACTCGACCTATGCTATCTATATCTACTATATCTCTAGAGTACTTTCAATCTTCCCACTATAAATTACTATCTAGTGTATTTCCAGTCTCTTCTCCTTATTTCACTGATCTATTCTATCTCAGTATTATTAATACTGTCTACTACTGTCTGCCACTGTGTACTTCTACTTACTACTATCTACTACTGTCTGCGACTGTCTACTACAGCTTACTACAGCTTACTACTGTCTACCATTGTCTACCATTGTCTACCACTATCTACCATTGTCTACCACTGCCCACTACTGTCCACTACTTTATTTCCAACCTATTCCAACCTATTCTAATTCTCATCTATTCTACTCAAATTCTAGTATCCAGTATCGTTCTAGTCTCCTCATAAGGAATCTCTACTTCTACTCTATCACCCTTTTTACTCTCTTCTAGTATGTATGTTGTACTCTGAAAGCTCTAGATTATTAAAAAAGGCTTAAATATGTGTATTGAATGATGATCACAAAAACCAAATCTCATTCCATCTCAAACTTCATTCCAAAACCAACTACATCCAGATACACACATTCCAAAACTAAGATACTGGATTTAGAGTCAAGAACACACCTCAAAAAACACACACAAATGAATAAGACTCTATAAAGCATTAATTAAATAATTCAAGAGCCTAAAAATATACTTCATGATTTGTTTAAGTTTACTGGTCAGTATTGGTGAAGTATAGTAGACTGAATTATACTGCAGTATACCATGGTGTAGCAGCGTCTAGTACTATAGTTGAGTACTGTATACTGGCTAACTAGTGAGTTGCTTCATAGTGAGTTGCTTCATAGTGTAGTACTATAGAGCACTAGTATGGTAGCAAAGTATAGTACATAAGTAGCATAATGTGGTTTAGTGTAGTGTACTATAGTAGTATAGGAGTACAGTAAATCGAGTGATATGATAACCTTGGAAACATTAAGTAGACCAGATCTTCTTCAAGTACGACCAAAAAGCCCTAACCCCGATTTTCTTGTATAGTCCAATCATCATACTGACAAGCTTCCAATGCAAGAAAGAAGATTTATTATACTTCTTGTAGCATAGATATCATATGTCACCTATGAAGATTTTATATATACTTAGTATTGTAAGTATTTTAAAATTAACGACTAAATGAGATATACATACAAATTATTATTTATCCACGAATTACAGTAGACCAATCTCAAATTATGGTGTTTGCTTAAGTAGACACACCAGACAGACTAGACCGAGCGCGGGTGCGAGCGATGAATCCATGCTATGCTTGGTTGGTACCGCGCAGCAACTTCTACTTCTTAGTCGTAAACAGCACTTGTTTGGCAGGTGCCATGAAACTCACTTCGGTTCGGCTTCAGGCCTTGAGCCCTCTTTCCGGCTCAGTCTTGCTGCTGGAAGTCAAGTCCATCAATGACATTCTCCCGGTGCAATACTGGTCTGTGTCGACGGCCGGAGCGTCATCGCTGTTGGAGGCTACATATACGCTTAAAAACCACCGCAAAACCTGGGAGTTCCTCAACCTGGTGGCTGCTAGCTCCCATAAGCTCAGACATCATCCTACTATTACCACCACTTACAACAAGGTGCACTTCTCAATCACCACCCATGATGCTGGTAATACCCTCACCTATAACGACACCAAATTGGCCACAGCCATCCATAATATCTATGCCGACCAGTTTGCTGAAATTCTGCCTGTGAATAATAGCCCTGCAACGTCAACCATGAACGAAGGTCTTAAGATTATCGATGAGTTGACCAAGAGAGAGTAGGTCACGTGACCACCGCCATCATGGTAATTGAACGATTATGCATCAAGGACCATAATATCATAATTTCTGATGAACAATTATTGTCTCAGGTAATTTTGACATATGAACATTTTTTAGTGAGACAATTTAGTAAACTGATTGATGACGCTATTTTAGGAAAATTAGTTTCGGGAGAAGTTTAAGACATTTTTAAGTGACTACTAACGTATGAAATACAAAAATAATGGGTATTAGCAATAATGAGTAGTAGTAATAATGAGTAGTAATTATGAGTAGTAATAATGAATAGTCGTGATAATGAGTAGTAGTTATGATGAGAATTGATTGGTAGTGATGAGTGGTATACTTATAGACAGGGGCTTGATCTATGGTTTTTACTCATGGCGGATCTCCAATGCCAATTGCGCAAAGGCCTAGCTGCTATACTTCAATACAAATACTCAGTTTAAATATTGCACGTGGTACCATGTGGTATCATAACGTGTTCATATAGTGTCCTTCAAGAAGCGACAACCGTAGAATCACCATCCAAGTACTATGACACTATAGGAATCCATCAGGTGTTATCCATACTAATCACCCATAAGGTGCTGTTATCCTAAGTTCATCCACTTTGAATATTAATTTTCCCTATCATTCTTAATATATATATGTACATAATCAATGTATTAGAGATCATGAGTGGAAGGCATCAATGGTATATCAGAATAACTAAGATATAGCTTTGAAGCTTTGAATGAATGAGGTCAGACGTCTGGTTGAGTGGATGGTACATTTTAATAGATACGAGTTTTTATAAGTAATATTGATGGTGAACTATATTTTGATATGGTAGGGTTGTAGTTAGTGATACTCATCAGTATAGTATTCAGCACTACACTACACTACACTACACTACACTACACTACACTACACTACACTACACTACACTACACTACACTACACTACACTACACTATAATATAATATAATACGATATAACATGATTACTGATGATTTCATAGAATGTGGTAATTTTAATGTATATGACTTTTAAGATAAATTCAATATTTTCTTGGGGCCTTTATAGACTGATTGCAAAATACCATAGAGTGGCCGGGCTCATAACCTCACATATGAGGAAGTACTTTTGTATGTAAAATATGGACTAATTGAATATAAACAGCAGTTGCATAACATGATCAAGTTTCAATAAAACTATTACTGCTGCTTGAGGTATATGTTCAAGTATATAAGGAAAGTTTTAATAACATATTTCAGCTACCACTCGAACTAATATCACACTAACTGATACTGTTGCTGTTCCTATGGCCCTTACCTTAGATTACTATGGATATTTCTATGGACCTATTGCTATGGGTTTTAGTATGCAAGTGGTCATGCACTACAAGAGGTCCTTGACGTCTCTGGAGGCCTTGCAGAAAGCATCGCTGACTTGGATCGCCTCGTATGTTCCTTCCAAACTGACAATCTCCGAGTGCTCATAGTCCCAGATATCACTCACGGACTTCGTGTCCACCACTCTTCTTGGTCCCTTCAGTTTCGAGGACTGTCTTCTTTTGTGCTGGCCCTTCTCTGCTCCTAGTGTTCTCACATAAGTCACCAGGAAAGGAGGGGTTCCAATGAACTTGAAGGTGATTTCTGTCTGGTCACCTTCGTGGATGTTCTTGATGATACTATCACCTTGACTGATTTCCACTGATGGAAGATCGTGCACTTGTAACTTCAACTTGTTGTAAGCAACCTCATCCTTTGTATAGTCCACCACACACGAGTTGGCCGACGAGTCTTGCAATGCAACAATCGCTAGCTCTCCAGGTTTGGATGCTAGTCTCAGGAACACAGGGCCCAGTTCGGCCTTGCGATCTTTCTCGTTGAACTTGTAGAACACCACGAAAGGCGAAATTCCACTCATGTTATACGAAATATGGTCTCCGACACAGTAGTAGTCTTTGACATGGTGTTTCTGGATAGATGGCAACTTGGTCACGGAGACCATCACAAGGTTATTATCCACCAAGTTTTGTCGTTGACATCCGTTGAAATCGGAGATGGTGTTGAATTTGATCTTGTGTTCTCCCACGCTGAACACCTGTTTGAGCGATTGCTTTGTTTTAAGTTCTCCGAGCTTGATGGAGTTTCCACTGATTTCCTCCACTGTGAAGGGTACCGCCTTATTGCCTGATGTTATCACTCCCGAAACCTGGAAAGGCGGGAGGCCCAAGAATTCAATGGGCACCTCGAACGAGAAGTCATTGCTGATCATCATCTCACATACCTGGAGGTACTGCTTTTGAACTGCCAATGAAGGGGCCACATTCACATCATATACCACGCGAGGAATGGTCACCTTATGTGGTAATTTGGAGAGTTTGTCAATGGTGTAGAGTGAATCGAACACCTCGGTGATCTGGTGTTCATACCGGCCACCGTGACGTGTGGTCATGGGCAAACTAATTTCGCTGGAATCCACTTGCAAGTGAGAACTCTTGACTTTTCCGCTGGGATATTTGATGGTGTAACCAAGAACGAAAGGTTTTTGTCCTTCAAACCGGAGCTTGATGTGTTGAGGTTCATCCTGACACAACAGCTTTAGAGTGATAAGATCGGATGTGGTTTCACCAATAACTTGTTGGGGCTCGGTGATCAAAGTCACGTTTGGTCTTGGGTAGAACTTCACCGTCATCGTGTACTCTTGGTTCTTGATTGTTCCTGCACATCCGTCGCTTTTGAATGACTTGAGTTTGTAGATGCCTTGCTCCTTGACGGTAATTTCCGATTTGCCTCGCAATAAAAACGATTCTGTTTTTGTTTTGTTGAGAAGGTCCACTTTCTCATACTCAATCTCGTCTCTCGACGTGGTTGCAACATCCGAGGTCACCTTTATTGGAAGCTTGATGGAGTCACCTTCAACAATGTGCCAGACTTCGCTCTTTTTGAATTGCACCAGTGGTGCATCCTTTCTTGCCTTGATGGTAATCCTCTCAGATACCAGAGTTTCGGCTTGGCAACCTAAATTGTCCAATACGTCCCTCAAAACAACCTTATATTCACCACCAGAGGAGAACTTGGGGCTCTTGATGTTAAACACGTCCTGGTAAAACCCACTGACCTTATCAGAAAATATAGCCTTGTTGGTGGCAGTATCAACAATGTCATATTTGAACGAGAATGGAAAGTTGCCTTGGAAATGTACAGGAATATCCACCTGGCCTCCTCTGCACAAACTGACAGATTTCGTCTTGGCCTCTCCTTCCTTGAATAGAGAGTACTTGGACCTCTTGTTGATGTAAGTAGAGAACTCCACATTGGTGCCAGATATTTGCACATCTTTGTAGTTGCGGTCATGAATCACTTTATACTTCAACACGTAGTTACCTTCTTGTGCAGGCTTGTACTGGAAGCTGAAGGATTTCTTTGGAGAGGAGATGGAGTGTTGCTTCAAGCCACGTTCACTAAGTACTGGTCTTAATAACCCAGAGGAGTTTTTGAACACTTCGTATTTCACCTCAAAAGGTCCCTCTCCGTTAAAAGAAAGATCGAATTCAAACCCAACAGTTCCCACACACTTATCCAAAATTGGAGTCTCCTTAATCTTAACGCTTGGAGGAGATGGTCTGGTAATGGTAATAGGAGTTTTGTCCTTTACGTTGCAGGGACAAAACTCGTCATCAGCGTTTTCAAGACTGTAAGTTCCAGGCTGGGTAATTTTAATACCCGAAGTAAGCTGTTCTTCAGTAGCAAAAGTGAAGTTAAGCAACTGAGAATGTTCGCTAACGTCCAGCTTGAAGTTCAAAGAAACAGATAATGGAAAGGACACCTTTCCAGAAGTCTCGAGATGGAGTGCTTTCAGCAGATCCAAAAGAAGTTTGCGTGCTGGGTTGAGATCACGCAAAGACAAACTTGGGGAATCTCTTAAGAGCATCAGGAAACTCACATCTGGATCATTGGACTCGGGGTTATAGAACCGACGGTTGCCGAATGAGTCACACACAGACAAGACCCGGAAACTAAGGGTACCAGGTCCAGAATCTTGGAATTTGCTTGGGTCCTGAAGAATCAACCGCTCCAAGAAGTTACGGGAAATAGTCTGGCTCTGGAGTGACTGCACGCCTCTTCTAGGTTCGTTTTCGACCACAGTCTTGTTGAAAGTGGCCATCTTCCTCCCGTTCTTGTAGCTTGCAAACTCCACGCTCAAAGGCAAAACCCCAAAGGATGTAATTAGAGGCACGTGCCAAGGCGTATCGTCTGCGTTCTTCCCAATACACCGATAGTTTGAATAGACATCTTTGGACTCAGGATAAACAAAGCCAGCCGTAGGACAATGGCCAATATTGAAGACGGACTTGAAAGGCCGGATAACCATGCCCTCCAGATCAGTAACGCGGTGGATACGGTAGCTTCCCGGGTCTTTAATCTCCACATCGAGGTAAAACACCCTCTCATCATTCGAAACGTATTCTGGGTACTGCGAGTAATGAGAGTAGTCTCTTTTGGCAAGTTTCCTGATCTCGTTCCGGGTATAATTGAGCAAGTGCACCGAGCCATCTGGTGCAGTGTGCTGGATCATCATGGAGCCCACATCATTGGTGGTATTAAACTGTACCGGCAAACGGAGCGAGGACAGGAAAAGACTGGAGCCCGAGTCGGAAGCCTCCAAGCACAAGCTGGAAAACGAAAATGGATTGAGCATCACCGACAGCTCCGGCAAGTACTGCACGGTATATCTACCCTTGAAATGGGAGTTGACATCAATGACGTTCCGAGGAACGGCCGAGTCGCCCACAAGCGTCAACTCCTTATTTTTGTAGACGGCATTCCAGATGGGGAGAAACACACTGGATAGAAGCGGCATGGCGAAGTTGCTGGTGAGGAGAAAGTTGAAGGAATTGACCACAAGTGTCAAGAGCAAAGTGGCCACGGGGGAAAACGTAAGCAACGGAATGTTCAATACGGGCAAAACCCAAAGAAACACGCCGTCCACCAAGGCATATTTGAGCACGAACGTGAAGTTGTTCATGGACGTGAAGTTGGTAGACGAAAATGCTGAACCATTACCATCTGAACTCGAGCTGACCACTGCAAACGTATCGGCCTTAACTAGCAAGATCTCATATAGCTTCATACACTGGATAGCCACGAAGATCGACACAATAAGCAAGCGTTGGGACGCTGGATCCATCACGTAGTGCGGTATCAAGGTGGAGGCCTGTGGAGGGTCAGAAACAGGCGGCACATAGGAGTCGCCACGGCGCTCGCCCAGGTCTCGTGTTCGATCTCGATGCAGATATCGGAGATCCATGGCGATAGTGGAATGTGGGGGGTGGCTGAAGGTATGGATCTGGTTTCTATCGTGGTGTGTGTTGATGTTCCAGTGCGCGCACTGCACACGGGATCTCGAAATAATAATGTTTCCAAGATGAGCCGTGCTTTGGCTCCTAACCTTTAGAGATCGGTTTTACAAACTTCTCATATGTTCTGGTGAATTTTGAATCAGTACCAATTACTTTTATTGAGTTAGTGTATGGATAGGAAAGAGGGTACTAAGTTCTTGGACGGATGATTATGACCTGAAAGTGCATTATGGTATCAGATATACTTAGCATGGCTATAAGAAGAGAGAAAAAGTAGTGGAGATGGTCTTTAAGCAAGAAATTTACTTTACATATACTTCCGAATTAACCAATCAAATACTGGAATAAGAGCTATTTATTTGACTGGTGAAAGTGGACTTAATAGAGTCACCACTAGTCTTAGAGTATCATAGGATGAAGTACTTCTTTCATAACCCTTAAGCACATCGTGTTTATAATCATAATCATATTCGTAAATTCTATCACATTATCAATACTATCGTTAAATTTTTCTTCTACCACTTCTTCATGACTACACTGAGTATATCTTTAGTGATTCATACGTAACCTTAAAATTATGGAAACCTTAAAATTATGGAAACCTTAGAATTATGGAAACATCAGAGTTATGGAGAAATTAGGAGAAGTAGCACCCTATTTCTGTCCTGGATGAAAGGTACTTGATATTCTTGCTACTGGCTCTGATATTCTAGAATCATTGGTGTATACACCGTAGACTTACTGACGTAGGCTTCTGAAGTATACTGGGTTTTGATGTAGATACTGATATCTTCTAATAATCTATTTGATTGTCATACAAAACCGTTCTTCTGTTCATTTTTTGCCCTTTTGACTCCAAGACCTTTTATTGGTTGACACTTTACATTATGGTGTATATCTTCAGGAAATTTCGTATTTAATAGATATAAAATTATGGAGCTATTAAATGATTGACTCATAATATGGCCTATTTTTTGGAATATATTAAGCTCTTCATAATTCATATCCAAGTAGTCTGAAGTGCATTCATTTTGTATTGATACGGTGTTTAGTGGTGTAGATCTGAAGATATACGAGTACCAACGGCTTCTTCACATGGAGCAACTGGCCGACATATTTTCCCATAATAGAGAGATGGTGTTGACACGATATAAAAAATCACAGAATAACTAAAAAGTAAGATACTTTCAAGATATTCTCGCTAAACAAAGTATACTGCTACTCTACGTAACTGGTAGTTCCACGACCCAGTATTACTCTACTACACTACTTCTTCTAATAACCAACAATGAAAGGTATACGTGAGAGGTATCATTAAAGGTATTAGTAAAGGTAAAATGGAAAGTACTACCCAAAGAAAAGGTAAAAATACTAAGCGGAAGTACTGACAACGGTACTGATGACCAGTAACAATACTCCATTTGGTCTAATTTATGAATTGAGACCAGGAACAAAATCCAAATACAAAAAACACAAACATCATAATACATTACATATTGTTTATTTAAAAATGATTTTTGAGGTATTTGATCCCGATAAAAACAGCAATCTGGCCAAAATTTACCTTACAGTGGTACAGCATATAGTTCAATATATAGTAAATTCGTAGTATATTGCTTAGTATATAGTAACCTAGTAGTATATTGTTTAGTATATAGTAAACTAGTAGTATATTGTTTAGTATACAGTAAACTAGTAGTATATGACACAGTGTATAGTAAACTAGTAGTATATGACACAGTGTATAGTAAACTAGTAGTATTTAATACAGTATATAGTCCACAAGTCAGAAAAAAATAGCCTAGTACCACTATTATTATCATAGTGTTAGATCTAAGATGGTCAGAGCACTACCCATATAGGGGTTGAGCTCAAGTGCCCAGTTCATCTCCGAATCAGTTCACCGTTACCCCTTTTAATTACTCTCCTAATTTAGATTTAAGCATGGCCGATCCCTCCCCCTGAGGAATCATCAATAAATATATTTAAATAATTTACGTGCTTACAAGAATCTAATACGCAGTATAGTACATAATACATTATAGTAGTACAAATTGGTAGTTTACTGCTAACTATATAGTATGTAGTATGTATTACAATATATAGCAGCACAGTGATCAGTACTTTAATATAGTAATGCAGTAAATGGTGGTACATAGTAATAGTGTTAGATTCTTGTTGTTTCGTCAGGTACTCTGTTTAGTATGTTTTTTGAGGGTTGATGATTCCCTAGAAAGAGGAATCTGAGCTATTTAAGTATTTGAAAATGTCATCGCCTAGTCAACGGGTGTTGCTAGGTGCAAAGGGGGAAAACTGTCCACATTTCATCCTGGTACCTCGGGTTTATCACATTCCCTCCTGGTACCTCGTGCAATGATGGTGGAGGTGTGGCACAGTGGAATGGACATTGTTATGATTAGACAGCGTAAGCTTAAAATACCTCAATAGGTAGAGCACTACCTATGGTGGACCTAGCAAATAGTATATGGTACTACAGTATTTATTATAGCAATACAGTATTTATTAGAGTAATACAGTGTAGTATTCCAGCTTTACATGGAGGTACAGTATAGTAGCCAGAAAGTAATATGGTCTAGTATCATAGTATTGTATAGCCTACAAGAGCAGTTTAGGACCACAGTTAAAGTAATATATAGTGGTACAATATCTAGTAGCTGGGGAGTCAAGGCCAGTGTACAGTGCAGTGGTAGTATACCTATTTTTTTTTTGTTGTTAATGTGTAGCTAATGGAATAGTGAGATCCCAACTAACTCTGCCTTACTATAGAATCCAACAAGTATTACTCCACTACTCCACTGATACTAAACTAACACTATACTAGCTCCATCGGTAATATGAAGCTGTACCAGCTCTTTTAGCTCTGTGTTTTCCCTGAGACTTAGGTTCAGTAAGGTGTAGAAGCTGTAGAAGCTGTAGAAGCTGTAGAAGCTGTAGAAGCTGTAGCAGTAGTAGAAGTATCAAGGAGAAAGTCTACCAACACAGGAAAGCTAATGTACATACACTTTTTCACTTTACAGACGATTACTACTGGTAGTGATGTATATTCGGAACGAGGAGACCCGGCCTTATGAATGCACAAACTAGAGTTACTTCTTAACTACACTAATCAAATATAAAAGTAGATGCGATCCTTATAAATCAATATTATACATATACACCAATCGTACCAATATATAATTCTAAGAGGTTTATAGATTGGTTATGCTGGGGCTTGGTCTTCGTTGACCCAAGCCCCGTTCTTCTTCACCTGGATGACCTTCACCACAGGCAAATCCCAGCCCAAACCACCGTCTCCAAGCGCAGCTCCATACCGCGGAATCACATAACATTCTCTCTTGGTGGAGGTGATGTTCTTGGGCCCATATGGGTGACCCAAAGGCTTGGAGTAAGTGATGAGATGCGAACTCTTGGCGATGTTGGCCAACTGTTTTCCCGTCACGTCCACTATGGGCTTCATACGGAGCTTGCCTAAAGTGCCTTCCTTATGGTTGGAGCTTTTGGTCAATGTCTGGTACACAAGGTACTGTGGAGGGGTAGCACCTGCGTTGGTGAGAATGGATGTGGGGTGGATGTACACATGAGGGTCCATATCGTCACCGTAGCTGGTCACGGGGCTGATGGTGGAGTAGGCTATACTAATGACATTTGTACGGCTGGTGATCTTGATATCCGAGTCAATCACATCACTGCGTATAGCTACCTGGTCCACGAATCCAGATGCAACAATCTGCTTCATGGCTGAAAGTTGTTGTTTGCTAGGAACCCCAAGTTTCTGCTTGCTGCGCAACTCTTCAATGACTGCTCCATCCGTAACGTTGGAACTGACAATATTAGCGATTTGGATGCGGAGTTTCTGGATTTCTTCCATGAGTTTGAGCCGCAAGAAGTTATCTTGGATAAACTTGGGTTTTTTATCGTTAGGAACATGGTCCAATGCACACACGGCCGAGAGAAGCTTGAATGCATCAGAATTGGAGTCAAGCCGGGAGAACACTGCCCGAGATTTATAGAATTTGGCCCGGAGCTTTCTCTTCATTTCAACATCTGCAGGAGACTCAGTAACCTCTTCCTCTTCTTCAGACTGGGGTCCAGACTCGTCGTCACTGTCTTGAGACTTGCGCACCTTCTTGGGCCGCGGAGCATCCACCAAGCCCAACTCTTGCTCATCTAGAAATGGATCTCCTACCGACATGGCAGACACTATGGCAATCACATATGGGAGACAGTTTAACTGGTTGCCCACAATCAAGATCTTGGCAAAACGAGGACTCAACGGGAAATGCGACATGGTGCGGCCCAAGTCGGTGATTTGCTTGGTGCTTCTATCCAATGCGCCCAAAGTAGCCAATAGTTTTTCTGCAAGATGAAGAGACCGTCTATCGGGAGGAGTTGGGAAGGGGAAGTTGACGATATGGTCGATTCCCATGGTCTTCATGGTGAGCACTGTACTCTCTACGGGCATCCGTAGGATCTCGGGTCTAGAGAATTGCTCGAAATATTCCTCGTAGATGGCAGAGGAGTAGAGCCTGTAACAATGGCCAGGCCCCGTTCTTCCTGCTCTACCGGCTCTTTGCCCAGCAGAAGCCTTGGAGACCCAGTCCACTTCAAAGGACTGCACACCAGTCTCTTCATCGTACTTTCTCTCTTTAGAACGGCCACAGTCCACCACGTACCGGATTCCTGGGATGGTCAACGAAGTTTCGGCAACGTTAGTGGCCACGATACAGAGTCTGCTTCCTGCAGGAGGGTCCTCAAACACTTTCATCTGTTGCTTGGTGGGGAGAAGCGAGTATAAAGGTAAAACATAGAGGGGGTCAGTTTCAGACTGGTGCTCCTCAAGTGTCTCTTCAAAACCTTCCTCATCTTCACTATCATTATCAGACTCATTCTCCAACTCCTCTGCTTGTCTCTCGCGTAGAGCTATCTCCAAATCCACATCCTCGGCCTCCATGGTGACATTATGACTGGCCCGGTACTCGGTATTCTCATTGGTCTCGTAAAGCTGTTTCTTATTGGATTTGAACGGGAACTCCTTGCGCAATTTCTTGACCACCGTATTGATTTCGTTCTGGCCTGTAAGAAACACTAAGATGCCTCCCGGGGGAAGTCTCTTGTGGATCTTGCAAGTTTTCTTAAAGGCCTCGTCAATGTAGTCAGGCCTTGTTTTCTTGTTGAAATGGACAGAAACTGGATATTGTCTGGCTTCCACCTGAACCACTGGAGGAGGCACAGGAAAGAGTTGTTTGTTCTCGGAGAAATCAGACACTCTTAAAGTGGCCGACATGATGATCAACTTCAAAGGCTTATTCTTCAGTCTCCTGAGTTTAACCACACGACTGAGCATACCAATCAAGATATCTGTATTGATGTTTCTCTCATGGGCCTCATCGATAATAAGTACCGAATACTTACTGAGCATAAAGTCCTTCATCATTTCACGGAGCAAAACACCATCGGTCATAAACTTCATGGCCGTGCCGTTCTCCTGGCCCTCGTTTTTGATCGTGGTATCGAACCGGATCTGGTACCCGACTCTCTTGCCATGAATATCCCCCAACTCTGAGGCCACACGATTGGCCATGGACACTGCAGCAACTCTTCTTGGCTGTGTGACTCCGATCATGCCTGGAGTAGTGGCAGAATGAACATCTCCATAGCCAGACTCGTATAAGAACTGCGGAACTTGGGTGGTTTTTCCTGATCCTGTTTCTCCACACAAGACTATGGTATCATGATGGTGGATGGCTTCCATGATGCGATGTTCTTCACTGAAGACTGGAAGTTGCATACGCAGGTTCTGTACTTCGATGGGTCTTGTCACCGTAACATACGATGCAGTTCTCTGAAGATTTTCATTGATGGGGACTGCACTTTCGTCATCGGAGAGCTCGATGTTCTGGTGTGTTCCTTGGGCGTATTTGGCCTGGATATCTTTGCTTAATTCAGGAAGGGTCATGTCCTGATGACCTTCTAGCTTGCGCACCTGTTCTTCGGCCCATTCCTTAAACGACTTGGCTGTATCGGAATGTTTGGGTGTATTCTGAATAAGTCTAGGAACATCCTCCTCTTCTTCACTTTCACTCTCTTCTTCACTATCCTCTCCACTCTCTCCACTATTCTCACTGTCACTGTCACTGTCACTGTCACTGTCCACTTTATTGTCTTCTGTCTTTATCTTGGACTCTGCAACCAAATCCAGATCGGAATCTTCACCTTCTTCCTCTTCATCATCATCAGACTTCTCTTGATTTTGATCCTCCTGCTCATTGTGATCTTCATCCTCTTCTTCACCTTCCGAAGGACTCATCTCTGCATCTGTGGCAGGAGAGACCTCGCCTTCGCTCAGAAGAAAGTCATTCTCGTCCTCTTCCTTAGCCCGTTTCTTCTGCTCCTGCTCCAACTTTAGCCTCCATGTATACTTTTTCTTAGGCGCCGACTTTTCAATCTTGGGGATGTTGGAGAACCCAAACCCGAACCCAGACCCTCCAGATTCCTGGGGCCTGTAGTCAATGAAACTGGACTTAGACTCTGTCAGAGGAAAGTCCTGGTTTTCGGAATCTTCTCCCGAATCAGGCTCACTCTCCAGTCCCTCCCATTCCTTGACCTCTCGTTCCTCATATAGAATATCACGCGTTCTATCGTCTGCACGGCCCTGCTGTTCAAGCAGAAGAGCCTCGATCATCTCTTCACGCCGGGTTTGTTTTCCCGAACCTAGTAGTTTGGAAGATGCCATAATACTGGTATCGACTTTGGTCTGGGCCAATTTCTCTAAGAGCACCTTCTTCTCCTCGCGCTTGATCTGATGCTCGATATACTTATCCAACCGCTTCCTCTTGGCTCGGGACAACTTGCCCTCCTTTTCGTTTTCGGAGTAGAGCGAATCCATGAGTTTACGCTTGCGCTCGTCCTTCTCGGCCTGAGTCATGGGCTTCAAGATCTCGGAGTTGGGGTCCTCCACTGGTGTGTCTTCGACAGGCTTGGGGTCCTCATCATTCTGGCTCCGATTGAATTGTTTATTACGGGCCCTTTTCAATGCTGCCTGCTTAGCAAGCATACCGGACCGGGCCTTCTCATTGAACCGAGGCCTGTATTTACCCATGGTGTAGAAAAGAGTGGAGCGTAGACTTTTTCGAGATGACTTGATGCGCACTGCGATGGCCCTCTATGCGTCCTATATACTACTATGTACTAGATTAATAGGTAGTACGTAGTATTGTCTTACATTGATTAAATTAATTACTTAAAGTACTAATGATTTTTTATTCTAGATTATGCTAGCTACAATAAATCAATAATTAGCAAAACAATATTTTTCTATGTGTAATGGTCACTACATAGTACTGAGAGTGTATGTAGTACTATTACTCACTGGCATACGGGACCCAAGGTTATGAGTAATATAGTCCATACCTCAAAAGTGATCTTGGGTCCAGTCTTTAGTAGTATGGTAGTACTATACGATATATATTGCTGTGGTAGTAGTGTAGTCGTGATAGTAGTGTAGTCGTGATAGTAGTGTAGTAGTGGGAGTACAGCAGTAGTATAGCCTACGTGTATGCGACTGATACTGGGTCCTTAATGTAGAGGTCCACATACTATTAATTATTGTATATTCATTGATTAGTAATTTTTTACTATTGAATTTAGTGATTTTTTCAAATGAACCACTTGGTATTCCTATATGCTATCCTAGGTAGTAGTGTAGTTTAAGCCTCTCTTCAGTACATTGTTCATAGCCCCAAATCTTCATACACTACTTAGGCGATTTTTCTAGGTTTAACTGGCTATTCTTCTCAATCTACACATTGTGCTGTAGTACAGTAAAATGATGTAATTTCTTTAGTAGCCTAGTATAGTGTACATTAGACTTGTATTTTGCACCCAAGTACTGTATAGGATATTCCTAGAATTACCCGAATTATGGTACTCATTTACTTTAAGCCCTACAAGTCATTCGATGGAATTAAGCCTATATTAAAGGATTAACTGATTGAATATGACCCATACTGATTAATTTTACCATTGAGGAATGTCACTTGCGCACTGCTTACTGTACTGATCACTGATCAACCTAGTAATGTTACTACTGCTACTTACAAGGATGGATTTATGAATTCTTTCAATAGTGTAACATTAAAGTTTTAAAAAAATACCAGTATCATGTAGATGATTTGTTTCCTATGTATCTGAGAATATGGTGTGTTCGCAGGATCTAATTCAGTCTTACCAGTGCATACTTAAGTCTAATCTTTCTGTCAGGATTCATACAAAAATTTTTTCGCTAACCAGTGAAGTTGAGCTCAAATTATCATAGTAGCCTTTTTGGGTCTTCTATGGCGTTAAATCCATTGTATGGTGTCCTGTCCAATGTACAGTCTTATATAGCAGTGTATGCGATCCATGTGGGATGTGTACACCATGGATCACTTCATGAAAAACCAAGAAATATGGCTCGAATTACTTTCATGAATATGTAACTTTCTGGTCTGACTCCCATGGATATAACTCCTACAGTTTTGACAGAGTATTAGGATCTGTGTACAGTACTGATTAGTATAACCCTACGGTCTTCCCATTACGGAACCCAACGACACTCGGAAATAAACATAGAGGATATAACTGGTTTAACACAATAAACAATGCCAAGATAGACTAATGTAAACTCATTATTGTGGTATACTTGAATTGTAAGGATAATTTGTTGTCCAGTACTAAAGACTATTAGTCTGCTGGTCATACAACTGGTATGTACGAGTCTATAGTGTCATGTATCAAAGATATTCTAATACTAATGTACTAGCAGTTCAAACAAAATTGAAATATTATTATCTATGAACTCTAATACAATTAATCCCTTAGAAGTTGCACTGCTTCAATAGTATTTATCTGGGGATTGTAGTTGGAGTGTGCGCATAGCCGTGCACTCGTGACCAGCAAGTGTACTATGTGCGCAACACCTACTCCACATCTTCCTTGCAATGTCGGCCAATGATCTATACAAGCAACGTATGTAGCAATTTATCCGTTCTACCTGCTCTACTAACCCCAGTCATATATACCACTCTAACGCTAAACTCCACTACTCTCTATACCACGGAAAATGTCAAGTTGGTGCAGTCCATAGCTAATCTCAATTGCCTGGAGCTCATCTCACTGGAGTTGGGGCTCATAAACGCCAGCAAGACGTTGATTGGGCTGCTTTCAATGGTCACGGACCGGTCTGTGACAAAGTCTAATTTGATGTTGTATTTCATGAAAAAGAACCTCCACAACGTGGACGGTGGAAATGACTTGGTCACAGTCATAGTGCTAGCAAACCATAAGGTCAACAAAACGCTAATATTGTCTGTGATGAAGAAAATCATGGACAAGTACTTTGAGTTCCGCCACGACCTTGCTCATGATCTGGAACTGGCTGCTTCTGCCAATGACCACGCGGCAAAGGCCAAATTGGGCGAGTTCAAGTTATACATGAACCAAATCATCAAGTTCGAGGAAATGAGCTATGACTCCGACTCTCGTGCTTATAGCTACGGAGCTACCGAAAGCTCTCGAGGCTCGGACGGTGCTCGTGACCACCTGCCTTACCGGGACGTGATCACCCCCAACCAGCTCATTTCGGCCCATGAAGAGGTCAGCGAAGTTAAGCTCTTGATGCTTGATAATATCAACAAGATCCTTGGCCGGGGAGATAAAATCAACTCATTGGTGGAGCAGACGGAAAGACTTCAGACATCCTCGCTGGTATTCCTGCGTAATGCGGCTTCTATCAAACGTAAGCTATGGTTGGGCAATATGAAGATGTTGTTTTTCGGTGCTGCGTTTGTGTTGTTCTTGGTCTATTTCTTTGTGGGGTTTGAGTGTGGCTACCCATTCTGGAGTGCATGTTTGAAGTGACTTGAGTCTCATAATCCATATAACCATACGCATACCACTACTTAACTTTGCCACTTTTATATTTACTTGTGTCATGAATATTAGCTGTCTCATGCTAATTGCTTGACGTCTTCCTCCTCATCAGAGGCATTCTCATCGTGTGGCTCTGCAGTAGATCCCTCTAACTCATCCTCCTCTTCGTTCAAAAGCGCAATTGGGTTACTGGGTTTCTGCTCAGTGTTCTCATCCTCAGGCAAGGCCTCCTCTGCACCAACATCAGTTTCGTTTCCATCGTCTTCAGCATCGTCGATTTCATCTTCAGGCTCTTCCTCGCCCGAATTGGCGTTCTCCACCGCATTGGACCCGTTTGCCTTCAACTTCTTGGCCGAAGGCTCTGCATCTGAAGTCTCTTTAGCCTCTGCCTTTTGCTTCTTCTTGTCCTCCACATGGGCCTCATATGTACTCAAGGAACGCTTGACTTCGGACGAAAATCCTGCCAAGTTGGCCCGTTCCAAGGCCAGCAATACGTCCTGAGAATTGAGGTTCTTGCGCTCGGCCTCACGTGCAACTTGCCTGGCATGGAAGGCCAAGTGGGAGACAAACACCGTGGCTGCTCTTTGCACGGCAATAAGCGAGTCTTTGGTAAGCGACATGTTGTCGCCCGATTCGGACGTCAAGATGTTCTTCGCTAGTTTCTGGATCGTGGACCGGGGGAAGAGTATATCATCAATGGACACGAGCTCGGCGTCCCTCTGGGCCTGTGCGTTTTCCCCATTCTTTCTCCATCCTTTTGGTGGCATTTTATATGTTGAAGTGGATTGGTGTAGTTGTAGTCAGTACGGAGAGTCTGTATCCAATAGCCAGTATCAGTGCGTATGAAGTGAGTATCCAGTTCAGTCAGTATCCAATTAGAAAGTGTATCGAGGGTACCAAATGTATTATCAAGACTAATATAGAATGTGTCCAGTGGTGCCAAGTAGTGTCTTGGAGTTAGTGGGTAGTAGTGACTTGTGGTGACTTGTAGTAACTTGTGAGTAGTGAGTGAGTGAGTGGTCAGTAAGTGAGTAGTGGTTCGCGGCACGCGTCTTGTCTTAGTCTGCACTAACTTTAGACTTCATTAGAATATAATACACTATAATGTGACCACCCCAAATATTAAGAAGAAAAAAAAAAAAAGGGTAATTACTAAATCCGATATAATTGAAATAAAGACTCCTGCATACAACTACAATAAAGCTCTAAGCATCTGGTGTATTGTCTTGAGATCATAGAGTAGATTATGAATGGCAGATTTTCGCGGTGCGGTCAACACCTACTCTCTCCACTGATCTCCGTCTCCAACAACTGTAGTCTTTATAGACCATCGTCTCTAGTGCCCCCATTCTCCACTACGCTAGTCTCTGCAACTCTTGTCCACTCATCTAGAGTTTATGGGGCATGGTGTCACAGAGTAGTGCAGGCAACGGCGCCGAGTACGGAGTGCTACAGAGCCGGAACATCGATACCGTGGTTTTTGGTGACCAGCAGTTTGCTACTTGGTATGGCAATAGCGCATACTTCCAGAACCTCGGGGACTCGCGCTTGGGGATTGACCCCAGCGTGGCTACTTCGCGTCGGAAGACGGTTCTGCATGTACATAGCGGCTTCTGGATCGACCTGCTCTTGGTGTGTGAGTTTTGCTTCAAGTACTCCACCGATGCTGATGCCATGCGTGTACATCGGTCTATGTGCGCCATGGCCACGCCGTTCCCGCTGGTGGGGAAGCTTGTGTATGGAGACATGAAAACGCCTTATATCATTAAGAAAGTCCGCGGGTTTCGGCACCCTCTCTATTGCCAGAACCTCCTGCTTTTCGGTAAGCTCTTTCTCAACGATAAGTCGGTGTTTTATAGTGTGCAAGCCTTTGACTACTACATTGTGTATGGCTACGACCAGTCGCCCAACTCTGCCAGCAAAGACTATAGCGATTACTTTAAGCCCATGGGTTTCTTTTCCAAGGAGGTCAACTCGTGGGAATCAGACAATAATCTCGCCTGCATCTGCATTTTTCCTCCGTACCAACGACTACACTTGGGGAACCTTCTCATTGAGTTTTCGTATAAGTTGGCGCTGCTCACTCCCAGCCAGACGCTTCTGGGGCCCGAGTTCCCTCTCTCTCCATATGGCCAGATCGTGTACCTTCGCTACTGGTCACGGCGACTTGCATTCACCATCTACAACGACTTCATCCGGGGCCAAAAGGAGTCATTTAGTCTTCTTGACTTGGCACTAGCCACGGGATTCCGAAAGGACGATATACTAATGGCCTTGGAGTATATGGGCGTGCTTCTTTGTGTGCCTGACAAAGACAGTGTGGTACTATCCCAGGACCTTCTACTAAAGTGGTGCCAGAAGAACAAGATAGACCCAAGTGTTCTTGGTAGTCTTTTCAACCCGGATAATGTGTTGATCTAACGCAAATGATCCAACAGAATCATTCTTTCTTGAAGAATCACTCTATGAAGAGTCACTCTATGAAGAATCACTCTATGAAGAATCACTCTATGAAGAATCACTCTATGAAAAATCACTCTATGAAAAATCACCTATGAAGAATCACCGACGAAAAATCACCTATGAAAAATCACTATAAAGAATCACTATGAAAAATCATCTATGAACATTATCATTCTACGATGAATAGAATTATGGCTCAAGACCTACATCTACACCTTATCAATGTTTGAACCCCATGAATGAGCTTTATAGGGCTCATCGTCTCATCATCATTTCATCATATCCATCCACTGACTCATAATTACTACTGTTCAGAAATAGACTCAACAAAGCTTATGACTACTTACCTGTAGCAGCAGTACTTTTGTAATGGAATATACCCTTTACCTATACCTAGGCCTACGCCTACGCCCATACCTATACCTATAACTATACCCTATATATAAATAAATATAAATATATATCATGTACAATTTTTTAAGGCTCTAGAACCTGATGTGACCAAACAATTCAGAAACTACTTCAAAAATTAAAGATGTATCGTATCGTAGTATTCATCTATATTACGTCATAACTAAAGTAGCATGTCCAGTCAGTGCGTGTTTTGCAGTGCGTATTTGCAGTCGATCTCTCACTTCCGTACAACGCGCAACTAGACGCGGCTCTCTTCTCCATCGATGCCTACAACCCGATCTCTGACCAAGAAGCGATTCTTCCATGACCCTATAGTGGAGACCCAGCCTCCTGTCTCGGAGAAAGAAACTATAGTTCTGGCTGTGCCCGAACCAGTGGACGAAGAGCTTCAGAGGAAGTATAACAAGATCAAGAGAAGCAAGGTTGAACCCCAGGAATCAGATACTCAGGAATCGGTCCACGAAACAGAGAATACACTAAATGCCCAGGAATTAGCTCATGGAGACGACCATGAAGATGACCATGAAGATATGAATGAAGATGACCATGAAGATGTACAGGACCCTGTGGAGGAAGATCTGCTTTTTGTTCCTGATGAGCATGTAACAGCGGAGTTCCTTCTACACCAACCTTCCTCTCCGCACGCCACCGAGAATGGCGAAGAAGAGAGATTATCACAGATCGGGTACGATTTTTTTAAGGGCCAGATTATGCAGATTATTGGTGAAGTGCCGGAAAAGGTCATAAAACACCTACATGTCAAATATTTTAACCGGCCGAATTATATACAATTGGCTTCGGACGAGTACTTTTCCAGCATAGACCTGGGAGAGACCGTGGAATTTCAGAATAGTCAAAATGGGCAAAGAAGCTCCCAAAATGGACAAAGAAGTTCCCAAAATGGGCAGAGAAGCTCCCAAAATGGGCCACAGGGGTCCCTGAATGGGTCACTACAAAGAGGTACCCAAAATTCTGGGTCCAAAAACAGCACCTACGAAGACCGGATGCAGGGGATCACGCGGGAAATGCAAATCTGTTCCAATCGGCTTCGACAGGAAAAAGAAAACATGTCCTGGAAACGGTACATTGGGACCTTGGATGTTCAGGCATGGGCAACCCGGCCATACCTAAAAACACTCAAGTTCCAGCAACGTTTGGATATAAAACGGCTTCTTCCTAATAAGATCAAAAAGTCATCGATTGTGGCTTCCAAATTTGGCGATTCTGCTGTTATTCGTCTATACACCCAAGACGAGGCACGAGAAATCGGCCGCCTTCCTGAAGATATTACCCGTATACTACTGCCTTTGATTGACTTGGACCTTGCTAGTTTTCAAGCCGTGGTTTTGATGGATACTCTGCGCAGGCTCTCCATAGGTGACCCGTTCTTCCTCCAGATCTACTGCTACCTCAATAACAATACTTTTGCCGAACAGTTGCTTTTTGCAGGCGAGGATATGGATGAAAGAGGTGTATTAAAGAAGAAGGCGCAGCCTCTGAACTTTAGCTTCTTATCCGAAACAGAGAACGAAGCTGCCTTGCGCTTGAAACAAAAAACAATATCTAGGCTTTTCGAGAAACTAAGCATTTTTCCTTCGCTGTCTAAGGAACCGGAAGTTCTTGATGACTCGGACACTTCTCAATCCAACACTCCAAACCCCGAAGCCCTGGGCCCTACAGAAGAGCTTAATCTCGACCAGCTCAAAGAATTCTACACTTCCAACCAGCAGTCTGATCTTCTCAATAATTTGCCCGAAACAACAGAACCTCCCAAGGAAAACTTCCGCTTACTGTTGAGATCATATCAGAAACAAGGTCTAGCATGGATGCTTAGCCGAGAAAAAGAGGGTGAGTTGCTAGAAACACTCTCTGTTTCCGAAGATTCACCGTTTTCCACCCAAAGACGAAGAGCCATCAACGAACAGGATGAGGGAATGATGCATCCGTTGTGGAGTGTGTTCCAGTGGCCTCTAGACCCACGTGGATCTTCTCTGCAAGACGGCAATGCGCCACAACAAGATCACTTCTATGCTAACCTATATAATGGTGAGCTCTCATTGGAGAAACCACTCATGAGGAACTTCCTAAAAGGAGGAATTTTGGCCGACGAGATGGGTCTAGGAAAGACTATTCTGACTTTAGCCTTGATCAACTCTGTTCCTTACGATACCAAGAACACGACCATCAGCTCCAAAAAATACGCGTCCAAGTCCACTCTTATAATCTTGCCCATGTCGCTTCTCTCGCAATGGAAGAGCGAGTTTGAACGGGCCAATAATAACTCAAACCATAAGTGTATCATTTACTATGGTGAACTGGTACAGGCGGATCTTAGTCTCACGTTGTGCAACCGGGAAAACAATATCCCTATAGTTGTTCTTACTACATACGGTACTGTCCAGAATGAATGGGCCAGAATCAACAAGAGCCGTGATGAACACGGCAAACTCCCAAGCATAGGACTTTATTCGGTGGATTTTTTCCGAATAGTGCTAGACGAAGGCCATACAATCCGAAACAGAGCCACCAAAACCGCTCGGTCTGTATATGAACTCAATCTGGACCGAAGGTGGGTATTGACGGGAACTCCAGTGGTCAACCGGCTTGATGATATCTTCTCGCAAGTCAAGTTTTTGAAGGTGCAGCCATGGGACCAGTTCTCCTACTGGAAGACGTTTGTCACTCTTCCTTTCGAGCAAAAGAAGTTCCACCAGACGTTGGACGTTGTCAAATCCATTTTGCAGCCGATCTTCCTTAGACGGACAAAGGCCATGAAACAAAAAGATGGTACGCCATTGGTTCAATTGCCTGAAAAAGAAGTGCAAATTGAAGAGCTAGAGTTTTCCGACCGCGAGCAGCTCTTCTACAACTACTTCAAGTCAAAGGCGTTCCAGTCGTATAAAGAGGGTATGAAATCAGGCGACTTGCTCAAAAAGTACACGCAAATCCTCACCCATATTCTTCGTCTTCGCCAGGTGTGCTGTCACCCGGACTTGGTGGCTTCGAGTGGTGAGTTCGATGACGCATGGCAAGAGGAATTGGCCGAGTACGAGAAGCCCATCATAGAGGAAAGGTTTGCGCTGGAAACGGCCATGAAGGAGAAAATGTACAGTCTTTACAAGCGAGTGGACATTGCCGGGTCCGAGTGCTCCATTTGCACCCAAGCTCCCATCACCATAGGAGAGTTTACGCTCACTGAGTGTGGCCACAACTTCTGCCTCCACTGTGTAATGGAGCACATCAACTTCCAAAAAAGCAACGGCTCACTCCCTCTCTGCCCCGATTGCAGACACCCCATCTCCAAGCACAGGTTGTTCAAGGCACGAGCAAAAGATACCTCGGCCAAGGAAGTGAGGTTCCACACCAACGACACCAACGAGCCGGATTACAATTTCCAGCTATACTACTACAACCCCGAAAAGACATCTTCCAAGATCAACGCTTTGATCAACCATCTTCGTGAACTAAGAGACCAATGTCCGGGAGAGCAAGTGGTAGTGTTCTCACAATTCTCCACATACCTCGATATCATAGAGAGCGAAATTAAGAACTTGGGAACGGGTGAGGCCGAGGACTTTCTTTTATACAAGTTCGACGGGCGGCTTAATGTGGCAGAGCGAGAGAAGGTTCTACAGAAATTCACCAAGGAGAGTGGAGCAAACGGGAAGATCACCATTCTACTCCTATCTCTCAAGGCAGGTGGAGTAGGTCTCAATCTCACGTGTGCCCGAAGAGCTTACATGATGGATCCTTGGTGGTCGCCCAGTATAGAGGACCAGGCCATTGACCGTGTGCACCGCATTGGGCAGGAAAAGAATGTCAAGGTGGTGCGCTTTATCATCAAGAACTCTATAGAGACGAAGATGCTCCGCATACAAGAGAGAAAACGAATGATGGGAGAGGCCGTGGAGGTGGAGGAGGAGGAAAGACGCAAACAAAGGATCGACGAAATCAAGCTATTGTTCGATGACTAATACCACTCATTGCTGGTTACTGGTGTTGCTACAAACTACTTCTCAGTGCTACTTCTCACCACTAAGTAATGGTATGTTAATTTCCTGCATACACTTCCACCGCGGTAAGTCTCGAAAAAAAACAATCAATATCTCTGAAACCCTACACTTATATAATGTCCGCTCAAGGTATGTTTAATCAATCTAGACGTCTTCAAAATACTGGCAATCCGTCAGCTCCGTACACCAAACATCCACTAACCCCAGCCTTCCAAACTCTACTACTGGAACTCGTCCCGGTCTTGGCCCATGCAGACAATCATCAAGTGCTCTCGGCCGAAGTGGTGCCCGAGGCCTTCCATGAACCCAATCCGGCCGTGATTGTCAGGGCATTCCATGAACACGTGTCCAAAGCGCCAGAAGGCTCCAAATCCAGTGTATTGCTGAAACTCTCTGCACTCAACTACAAACTGCCATACCACCTTTTCCACGATTTTGTGGTGGCCTCGAGCGCTGCTATTCTCCAGCACGAGGTTGGCTCGGAGATGTATGTGGAAATCGACGCTTTTTTCAGATCCATCACCGAAATTTTGTTGCGTGAAGTGGAAGCCTTGGGTCTTCAGGTAGTCCAGGACAAAGAGTCCGACGACGAGGATTCCTTGGGCATTTTCAGAGACGATTTCGACAAAATCCTGAAAGCGCATTTGGCGTCCAATGGCGAGTTCATCACTCATGTCAACAAATACGACGAACCAGTCGCTCCCAGCTATCACAACTCATACAATATGCAGGGTTCTGCAGATACCAATAGTGTTAGCCAGCCGCTTTTCTCTGGCTTGACGGGAAGATCGTCGCTTGATCCTCGGTCCACCGTGGTGCCCGACCCTTGGCTTCTTTCTAAGGCTGTTGGTTCCGGAGTCAACACCTCTCTTTCAGGCTCCATAAAGGCCTTCAAAAACCCCATCTCCAAAATCTCATTACCCTCCGAGGCAAACTCTCAAATAATGGAAGGCTTCTTCCACCCAAACTGGTACACGATTGAGTCGCCCAAGTGGTTGCAATACAAGCAGAAGACGTTGAAGCCTCCCTTGGACTCAACCTTGGTCAAGAACTGCGATGCAAACGAGTTGCGCGTTTTCGAGAAGAAGAGTAATGTGCTCTCCATTGGGCCTTCGGTAGATTCTCGCAATGCCATCTTGGGTAGTGATATTAAGCAAGCCGTCTGGTTCAACCATTTGGGTTTAAAGAAGTTGGCTGATATTACCCATGAGTACAATGGGACCAAGCCCGAGGAGGGCGACGCAGAGGCTGACGCAGATGAGAAGGTTGACAGTGAAGAGAAGAAGACCTCGGAAGACAAGACGGAAATTGCAGAAGCCGCATCGGCATCGGGAGAGGTGAAGCTTGAGAACTTGGCGCAATACGAGCCAGAGGACATTAAAGTTTTGGAAGAGTTGAAAGAGCAAAAGAGCAAGATTCTAAGATCGCCTCTCGAAATGCAAAAGGCCATCTCCAAGTACTTGTTGAAGCTCAACAAGTTGCGTCAAGAGCGGTACTTACACAATCCATCGCCTTCGGTCCCCACGGCGCTCGAGAAGGCCTTATACAAGCAAATCGCCAAGTTATTGTTTTTGCTTACCAAGTCCAACGCATGTAATGGCAAGACGTTGTCGTTTCCCGTGAGCAAGAAGCTCCCAGTTTTGTTGAATGATTACCAAGGCACTTTACCCGGACCGGTTTCTTCGCAGCCAGTGATATCATCCAAATCCGGCCGGTTGGCCAGTCTTCGGGCACCGCACAAGCGCAGAAGCGGTAGATTTACATAACTTAATGACCACGAGCTATTAATACAAGACGTTACACAACATTCTGATTTTTTAGTGCAAAGAATCCATAGGATAAGTATTTATAATACTTGGGTGTGGGTCCTATAGTATATATTTCAAAAACATGACTCGGTCATCAATCAAGGGTGTAGAATGGTCATTGGAATAAATAGCACACATGGTTTTCTTGGGCTGACAAACTATATACCGTGCTGTGAATTACTCTCTGAAATTTTATGTATTACATATTACAAAATACATATAAATAATTCACAATTACATAATACACAATTACATAATTACATAATACGTAGTAGTATGTCGCTTTGGGAGAATGAAAAGTAGAACTGAACAATACAGTGCACTTATTCAACACTAATAAATCTACTCCTATAGCTAGGAGACATTTTAGAACGTATGCCAAGATCTTGGATGATTTTTTTTTTCAAGGTGATATTGAGTATGCAAATATTCAACACCTTCTCAAATATGAAATTATTATAAATCACTGGATGGATTTACGAATGGTTAACTTGTAAGTGCACTATTCAAGCCCTTGACTAGCACTTGAATGCGCGAATCCTAGGGATTTATCTCACATATTCTAGTCTTCTCAGATCCTCCAGATTGGGCAGACAATAAGCAAAATGATGGTTATAAATCAATTACTGGATTTGACATTGATTGGATTTGGAATTGACTGGGTTTGGAATTGACTGCATTTGGTGGGTGCTGTTTCAAGTTGGTTTCGTATTCCTCATGATGCAAGATATTGACATTGATCTCTGGATCTAGCCATGGAGCTTGGAAAGCCCGGTTGCTACTTCCACTTAATGGTGCACATGCTTGGTGTGGTTGAGCGTGGCGAGTTAGCAAAATATAATGAGCAGAAAAAAGGTGTGCATTGTCAAGTCGCACCGGATTGTCTATCCACCCACAGTTTATCTGATCCCTAGAGGCATTTATTGTTAGATTTAAGGTCAATAGGGAATTGACCATATTTAAGCTCAATTGAAGTGATATGGTCAGACTAGTTGGTCAGAATATTGGTTAGGTAAAGTCAGCACATTAGTCAGCACATTAGTCAGCACATTGGTCAGACCATTGGTTAAAACATTGGTCAGAACATTGGTCAAAACATTGGTTAGAACATTGGTCAAAACATTGGTCAGACTGCTTAGTCACTTTGATTACATGTTTAATTGGTCAGGCCACATGGTAGAGAGGGTATGGATGACCAGGTACGCTAAGGACAACTCAGAAATCAATTTATGTTTTGACGTGACTTCATACAAATTATTATTCATCACAATGCTGACAACAAAATTCCATGAAATTTCCTCCATATGGATGTAGTTATTGTTTTCGGATTACAAGATTGCGCTGCAATATTCACGAGTACAATGGAACCTTGTAGGGCATCTATAAGCCTCTAAGGATCCCATGTACACCTTCTAACGTGGAACAAAAAAAAAGGGGGCATGGAAAAAAATTGAACTTCACTTGATGCATGACCATATGAGCATATTTTGAACCAATGTGGAAATATGGAAAGTCACTTTTCAAAAGATCCAGAATCAGTCCTCTTTCCTTAAAATCACTCTTTTGGTTAGACTTGGTTCTTGGTTATTAGACCCAAGTTCCTATACTTAACACGTATTCCTCTTTATTCCTCCTTAGAAGAACATAAGGAAATTAATTGAAATTCACCCCTAGCATACTAAGAGGAAATAACCAGTGGATGCTTGGATCTTGGTACCAATCACATTATTATTGCGTTGTATCTGCAGACCAGGTCTATTGCGCATACAATAGAGCCAAGAATATGGACATGAATCTGAACAAGAATCTGAACAAGAACATTATGTGCCCTTTAGATCTTCCTGAATGACCCACCCAGCATTTCTTTCATGGTTCCTGTGTCTTATAAACAATGAAAAGTAAAATCATCAAGCAATTATCTAGGGGGGGCTGCGTAAACTTTTATGGCCATTTCATCACTCCCTGCACACCCAGCCTATTGAATATAATATAGAAAAAGACGAGTTCCCCCCCCCCCCAGACTTTTGGTAGATTTCCATTGAACTATACTCAACCAATGAAGTTCTCCTCCTTATTTGCCCTTTGCATCCTTGCTGCTAACGCCTCTGCTATGAGGTTGGATCTTGTAAAGAGACCCTGCACCCACTACCCAGCCATGGAATACGCTTCCAATGGTAAGCTTTGCAAAGATTTCATAGGCCAACAACTCACTAAGATTCCCCACGAGTGTATCTACAAAGTTGTGTGCAGTCAAGTGGCCACTCCATCGTGCTCCCTGCCTAGCTTTGATCCCAGGGGCACCATCACCGTTGAAGAGTTGGAACGCCACGAATTGCCATGTCAGCAATATGCTATATGCAATTATTCTGGCCAAAAATATTGTCATGAAAAACCTCCAGCCCCTAAACCAATGTATATAAAACCAATGAATCCCAACGCACCACAAATTGAGTACTGAAAGGATCTATTTACTGCAGATATCAATTCATTCATGGTGGATATGATTTTAGGCGGTACTTTATTTAGGACCGGAAGAATCTCTGAGAATGCTCTGATAGTAAAGGCCTTCTGGTCTAGGATTATTTAAAGGGAATAGTATTTTTTAGAAACCAAAACTCAAATTGTCTTTTAAAACTTGCAATTTTATGAACTTTTTTTTTTTGACCTCCAGATTTGTTGCACTGTATTTTTTGCACCACATTAGTTTGCCAGCCAATTGAATGGACTTAGTAGGCTTCACTTATTGTCTGTAATTTTGGGAATAGTAACCTTTCTTAGAAAGAGAGGGTCAATCAAGACCTGGGCTCTTTTTGTTTATGCACTTGATCAATTGGTATATTCCTGATTGATTGTAGAGCTGGACCCACTGAATACTTCTCGTAGCTCCTTACCCAATTTCAATCAATAAGCAAGATCTCTACTCTCAGTCAGTTCCAGATATTTAATGTATTCAGTCAAGTAACAAGTAGTTACAATTCAATGAGTGGATGTAACTCTTCGGTTAGTAAGGAATTAGTAAGTAGTCATTAGCAATCAGTAGCAGTGAAGCAGTAATTTAGTGAGAAGATACCAAGACTCTATGGTGGCCAGAATAGTAATAGCAACGTCTCCTTTTTGTAACACGATCAGTGAAAACACTAAGGCTCTTAAAGTGTTTAGTCTTTTTTTTTCTTCCCAATTAATGCTTCGGAATATGGGGGAATGCCCTACCTTATATATTTCGTTGCTCACTGCTCCTGCATGTCTGGTGGCTGCAAATATACTGGGCGAGGTAAGAAATGAGAAATTGTCTATAAATGAGACCTCTCCCTGGATACCTTCACTCATAAAATTCCATTTTTTTACTCATCCCCCTATTTGTTCACTCTTTGAAGTAACCTCTTTTTTTTTTTACGGATGCAGTACTCTTACCTAATAGAACCATGAGACCTGCCCTTTTATCCAAAACCAACAAAACGCCGGATTGATATTGAAGCTCCTGATGCATTGATTCTATTGACGCCTGATTTAAAGCGCAAGAACATTTCTTATTTCAAGCCGTTTTATCGACGACGCTTTTAAAATTGATTTCATCGAAAAGCGTTCATACACGGAGGTCTCAAAACTCACTGCGCAAACTTTTAATTCTCTAAACATTTTGGTGTTCTCTCTCGGAGTTTTTCCACTTCATTTTGAAGTTTTCTCCGACCCGCATTTATATTCTTGTAGCCTATGAATAAACATATATATATATATATATACTAATGCATCTCCCTAAAACTCGAAATCCATACGAGATCTATATCCGTTATATTCGTTTTGGTAGTGATAAATCTGGATTTACACGTCATTGGTCTTGCACATCCAGAGATATTTGGGCCAGTTGCATTTATTGAATGTTAGTGAAATATAAGAAGAGTTTCTGATTTTGTATTGGAAAACATTTGGTAATTCCCCATGGTCTGTATAATTTTAGGGAGCGGGAAAGGCGCCTTTTTATTTTCAAAGTGCGCCTGGAAAAGGTGTGCACATTACCACACTGGGAGTGCACCTTAACACAGCACACTTGTTCATCAGTAGCACTTCGCTTTTCGCTGTATCATATGAAGTATGGTGGATTTGGCCCCCAATACATTAAACCTGAATGAATTAGCAAAATACTGTTTTCAAGGTATTCCTATTTGAGTAGAAAATTATATGTGTCAGTATTAAGAAATTCGTTGATGATTCTGTTCTTTAGTCCAACATATTCGTTTACCCCTATTGATTGTGCTTCCATTCGTAATCTGCTCACACCTTCCCAAAGTGCGATTAGGCCACGCATTAAATTATTTGATGCATTCCATCATATTAAATCAGTATAATAACTGGAATCTCAAAAAATAAAGAGTATTGAATGGATACCTTGCCAGAAAAATAAATTTGGGACTTATCTCATCCAATTAATGAATTAAGGTAGTTGTACTGGATTAATGCTCACTCAACGAATACCTCTTCAAGCCATTTAAACAGCTTTGGGGCGGAAAAGTACACATTACTTGCCTAGCATCTTGAAAACTTTTTCTTCATGCACGTTAGAGGTGGTTTGCACTCAGTTCTGAGTAAGGTGCACAAATCACGGATTAGGAAATTGAGATGACAACTCCGAATTCGAAAAGCTCAAAAAAGTCAAAAATGACATGACCCGCCGCTAGAAAGACCCTTTTCAGCTTTGAGCAAATTTTGAGACTCGGTATTTGGTTCAATACGAACACATTTGTCTTCTAATGTATGACCTTACTGCATATAGCTTACAGAAACCTGTCCGGAATGACCAATTACCTCCCCAATTATCAAGGGTGTATCAAAGCGAAGGTGAGGAATAACAGTAAGGAATAATTTTCAAAAAAAAAGTTGATCTTTGAGGTTGGATATAGGGAATAAATATGGTTATATGAAGAAGTAAGTAAGATTATATATATAGAATTTGTGGAAAAATTTTGGTTGTGCTGTTGACGTGACCACCAAAAAACTAGCATAGTGTCTTGTGGGAGTGATGGCCCGGAGACCAACCAAGGCATTTCTTGGCCCACGTGGCCAATTAGGTCACATGTTCTTGCTCATATCATAGCTCTTAGTACGAGAGAAGGCGTCACTCCCTTGAACGAGTATATGACTGGCTTCGAAATATAAGAGGCACTTTCTCTACTCTATAAAATGCTCCTCAATATTCATCAAAGACAACCAAAATCACCATGCAAACAATTCATTTAATACTGGCACTCGTTGTTGCCACTACGGTCTGGGCAGATTCTGGTCGATACTTCTACGTGAAGTACAATAGGGAAATTGTGCCGGTTAGGTACTTTCCATATTTTCCTTTTTCTTATCTTAGTATCGACGGCCCCTCCATTCCCATTGTCTCTGACTTTACTTTGAAAGATGGAATTGCTACTTCTGGAAGCGGCAAGAATAAAATAGTCTTTGGGAAGGTCAATGGCTATTTTACCTTTGGAAGTCCTAATGAGGTGACGCCATTGAAAGTACAACTAGATGATAACAGGAAGGTTTTCAATATCAACACTGAAGGGTGTAATACAAAATATAAGGAATTGACTCAGGATAGTTATGGCATAGACCACCTGAATTGTAGTCAAGCAGAATTTTACTTCTTGACTCCAGCTGAGGGAGAGAAACTTAATTCCTCATTGAAAGGAAACCAAAAGAGAGAGGAAGGTGGCCAAAAACTAAAACCAATTGATTCCGAAATAGTGTTTTTGAAAGATGAACGTTACATCCCCCCTGCTGCTACTAGTAGTAGATCTAATCTGGATGGATAGCTTTTTAGTCAACCCCAACCCAGACTTGTCCCTTCTTTTGGTGGACGGCATACCTGAGTCATCTGACTCGATCAGAAACAAGTCGTGAAAAATATGTCTTCATATTAGTGGTTGATTCAAAAACTGTACTCAAATTGAGAGGAGTGCAGGGATAAGGAATAGCAGACAATCCGAGCATGAACGGAGCTGCTCATTACTTATTAAAATCTGGAAACAACACATCACAAAACTCTTTCCGGTCCCAAAGCAGCTTTCAGAATGCTATTGAAGCTGTATGAAGAGGTCGTACCTTTTTTTTTTCTGAAAATAATATTTTTTTTTGAGTAAGTACCTTGTAAATCCAATATTTCTCTATACTCTTACTCTTACGGTAAAATTAAGTGGGTTAGTTAAGCTACCTTCTGCCCTTAGAAAATCACAAAATCTCACCAAAAGGATAATGATTGTATTTTAATAGATTGATTGACTGAAAAGATATATTTTCCCTTATCAAAGACTATCCAAGGTTTAGATTACAATAACTTTCTGAATTCATGCAAAGCGCAAGTTACAGAAAGTGGTTTCCTGAAAAAGTTACCAAATTCCACGTCATGAATACGTTCGTTTTGAGTACCCCATAAAATTACCCGTTGTACCTTCACATTAATGAAACCACTTAAAGTGAAATTGTTTAGCTTTTTCGCAAATATTCTTGTTTACGATTTAAAGGTTAATGAAATGCCTCTAAGAGTTCTCTCGTGGATCTTTCAACCTATGTTTTAGTATATATTAATATACAGGGATATGTGAGTTGTACCTTCTGTTCACGTTCTCGATCAGTAGTCCACAAAATTCCTTCACTCCCTTGAGATCTTTGATTTTGATTTTTGCTTTGTTTGTCATATACTCTTTGAATTTTTCATAGTCTTCGTCAGTCTCTGTTCCTACTAATAAGTCATCCACATAGAGTACTATGAATATCCTTCTCATTTTCTTCGTGCGTTTATTCACGTTTTTTCGTAAAACATCCTCTCTCAGATCAGGTTTTCACGAATCCGTATACTTCAAGCTTTTCTGATATAGTCAAATACCAAGCGCGTCCAGAATTTTTTAGTCCGTATAGAGCCTTTTTAAGTCTCCATGTTTTGGTCTGGTCGACTCCCTTGATGCCTTTAGGTGATTTGACGTATACCGGTTCATCCAACACCAGATGTAGATATGCAGAACTAACATCAATGTGGTTGACCTTCATTCCCTGAATGATAGTGACACTTAGAAATATGCGAATGCTTTCGATCAGTACCACAGGAGAGAATGTATGAATGCTTTCAATGTCCTGACTGAATCCTTGTGCAACAAATCTTGCTTTTATAAGCTCAAAAGCAAAGATCACCATCTAGACGCTTTTGATAAATTTTCATTAATATTTTGAGTGACATGTTTTTCCAATACTCTTACTTATTCTTTGATTTGATGGGGTGGATGAGCCTACAATATACTACCTAAAATGCTATTCAATACTAAATGGGAGCGTATTTGGCTGTCCATATCTATGCTGACATGGCTGGCTCATTCACAGAATCTGGTAAATACACGTGGTTTCTGCTTGAACGACTCACTTCACGTATATATGAATGTGGCCTCATAATATTATGCGTTGTTTGATACCCTTCATTGTATGCAAGTTTTTAAAACAACCCCGACAAAACCATAGAAAAACTTTGGTTGGTAACCAATTATACAGTGTTTTTCAAAACTATTCAAACCAGTGCGACAAAATGATTCAAACTAGCGCGACAAAATGTTTCGTACCCCTTTGCACAGTCTTTCAAACCAAATGGACAGGTTGTTGTATACAGGACAACAAGGAAACCAATTCAGGTCCCGTCCGTTTATCACCTTTTTTGGAACTTGACCCTTGATTAATACTGTAAGACTCCCAAATGTAGTACATATGAGGTAATCCTCCAGATTCAAGTTTCCAGAGTATTGAATTCTAATAAAAGTTGGTGTGAAATATTACGCCATTTGGTTTGAACCATTCTGTCTTCTTGGTTCGAAACATTTTGTCGCGCTGGTATGAAACATTTTGTCACGCTGGTTTGAATAGTTTTGTCGCGCTGGTTTGAATAATTTTGAAAAACACTGTACTTGTTGGCCTATTGTTTGCGGGTATTGCACATAAGCACCATTCAAGTATCTGCTTGACAATAGGATGTCGTCTAAGCTCAGCCCCCCCCCCCCCCCCCCCCCCCCCCCCCAAGGCTGGACTACTATTTTTGAAAATTGTTGGAGTATATTTATTCTTTTGAAATCAGGAAATAAATCATTAGTGGAAACCAATGAAGATGTGACACTCTAAACATACCATGTTGACCCAAATGGACCATAATGAACACCACAACAATAGGTGAAATGAACAATTGTGACCTTGTGGATATTCAGATCAAATATTTATTCTTCTTGATATTACCAAGACAAAGTGTTTTTGCACTAAATGCTTTTGGGGCTGGTGTTATTCATATTGGTACGGCATTGGAGGGTAGTGTTACTCGAGTACACGGGAAGACTCTTTCAATTTTGAAAAAAATGCCGATACCTACCTGATATCTCTTCTACAAAAGCTGAGAAAATTTAAGTTAAAACCTTTTCCAGTGGAGAGAGATCTAATCGATTGCAGTTATTATCAGCTGATCCTCGGGAAGACCCAAACCGGACATAACTCTAGCCCTTATTCCCGCAACAACAAATATTTTTCTTTGGAACTTCACTAGTGTGGTGATTGGAATTGAAATACTTCACCACCAGAACTTCATGATTTCAACCCATAAATTGTGCTTTTACACGGGGCCCAAAAGTGTTTGGGTTAGCCGGGTGTACGGGTCTTTTTTTGCAGCCGCGGCCCATTTCCGAAATCTACACTACAGTCTCTATTTCAAGTTAGGACCTCTCCAAAATCTGGGTCTACTTGTTCTAAGCCAATTAAAGGGCCTCTATCGATGCAAGTGATTTTTCTTCAATTTTCTAAATGCTCCAAACGGTGCAGTTTCATGGCTGCAATTATGCTTTCAAAAAAGATGGGCGCATCATGCTTCAGTATGGTGCTATATTCAGTATGGATTTCCATGATGTGTCGCATGGAAGTCACATTTTGGTTAGCCTCTGAATTTCGGAATCTTGCAATACAGAACGTTTTCAATTCAGGGCCCCCAACCTGGCAGACAGACCTACCTTTTATGAATGGTAGGGCCTAGATATTTGGATGCTGGATACTCTAAGACTGACAAATTTCTTCTAGTGTTCTATTCCTCGGTTCCATTCTTAACACTCTTCTTCAACCCAGGTATCATAATGCAAAGATATCCAATGTATCCTCATAAATGTTAAGGACAGCGGTATCCATTTCATCCAGTATGCTGTAGTATGATATGAATCTCTTAGACTGGTGATTCGGCTAAACTTGAGCCTGAGATGACAGCTATTTAATGTTCAAACCCGCTGTTATCTTAGGATTTTTCTGAAAATGAATCACAAAATGGCTTCTTCTCATTCATATGCCCACTATATTGAAGCTGATGAACGTTTGGAACGGAAAAGTCCACCAACCACTTTCATCAGGATAAGTAGACTAAGTAGATATTCAAGAAGGTGATGATGAGCCATGTGAGTATTGCCACGGCATTGAGCAAAGGTCCGTTCTCAAAAGTAACTTTCTGCAATTCGCCGCCGTCTTGATTGGAGCTTGTTGCGTCCGAAATCAAAGGCGATGTTTCTGTTGCATTGACGCTTTTATGGTACACAGTCATGTACTTCTTGCTGGAAGTAAAGTATATCAATGGAGCAGTGACAATAGGAAGAATAAAACTCAAGATCACCTGAGACAAGTTCATGATCTTAGGAACACCTTCCCGGCCAAGAACACTGATGAAAATCACCACGGGGACAATTGCAAGAACTCTTGTCACGAGGCGCCGGAGCCATGGTCTAATTGTCCAATTGACAAAGCCCTCCGATATGATCTGGCCCGCCATAGTGCAAACAATACCAGCAGACTGGCCAGAAAACAACATCGACAAGGCGAAAATGAATCCAGCAGTGGGTGAGATGTAGTGCGATAACATCTCGTATATGGTGAGCAAATCAGCATCTTCGGCATCAGGTTTTCCATATAATGTGCACCCAGCCACAATAAGAACGGCCGAGTTCACGAATACGGCCACAATGAAAAGCGAAAAAATGAGCTCCACATATGAGTAGCTCAAACAGTGCTTGATAGCAGCATACGTAGGCTTATACTTGGACGCAAGGCTAGTTCCATCCGAGAAAGACTTGAACAAGTTGTAGGTGTGTGGGAGCGGATCAGGTGCAGTGATCTCGCTCTCCGAACCATCATCTTCGGTAACATTCCCATGGGCCACGTCGTAATCCTTAAGCCGAGAGTGAACAATAGAAGAGCCAAGGAACAAGGAATGGGGCATCACCGTGCTTCCAACAATGCCACAACTCAAGAAAAGCGCATTTGTCTCTTTGAACATGACTCCACTTGTGGGTAAAAAGCCCTTGAGGATCTGGCCACCAGCACCTTTAGGAAAATCACACTGGAAAAGCTCCAAAACAAAGCAGATGCACGTAGAGGCTACAAGTATGGAAACAAGGGCCTCGAAGATCCGGGTCTGGCGCATGTTACCATCTTTCTGGTATGCTATAAGCACACAGAGAACATCTAGGACAGTAATAAGCGTGCCCAAAATCATAGGAATGCCAAACAATATTTCCAAGGCAATGGCCGTACCCACTACCTCAGCCAAATCCGTGGCGATGATGGCAAACTCAGAACACACGTACATAAACAAATTGAGCCACCAGGGGAGGGCCAAACGGCACATTTCCGCAAGGTCTAGGCCTGTGACCGAACCCAATTTCACACATAAGCATTGCAAAATCACCGCAAACACATTGCTCATAAACACCATCACCAACAATTGGTACTTATAGCTGGCACCCGAGGAGACTGACGTGGAGTAGTTACCCGGGTCCATATAAGCCACGGAGATCATGACACCAGGCCCTATAAACGAAGCGTATTTTCGAAGAGCCTGAGCGGCTTCATTCTTGGATAGTGCAGCACGGGCTCGTGCCAAATACGACGTCATGGCTTTTTTTTTTAGGGTAGAAGGATGTCAGGGGAAATGTGTCATATGCGCGCGAGTGCACCTCGCTTGGAGGTATCTGCCCCGGTCTGAATGCTGGAGGCCGAACAAAGGGTGCGCGTCCAATTGAAGCATCTTTTATGGACTGAGACTTATTTCAGATCTGACATGTCAGTGAAGTAATATGTCCTTTAGAGGTATTTAATAGAGTGTTTTATGTAGGTATATGCGGGTGTTTGGATATGTAGAGGTTTGTAGAGGTTTGTAAAGAGACATCATAGAGATGTATAGAGGCATTGTAGTAGATTGGAGATATATTCAGAACAATAGAGTGATTAGAATTACAAAAATCAAAAAAAAAAAAGTATGGAGAAAAACATCAAAAAGAGAAGGCCACAGTAGCAGATTTTGAACAGCACACAACATATCTTTATAGATCACAGTATACACCATATTGTACATGGTCTAGGTTACGTTATAGACAGTATACACTGTATAGATCACGGTACTTGACACGGTATAGGTCACATAAATAACACATTAATAACACATACATAACACGTAATAGGGTAGATACTTGGGAAGATGTTCGGAAGATAACACCTTAAAAGTACAAACCTTTGAAAAAAAGAGTTCATATACATAATGATATCATGAAATGATCACCTGAAGACATATGGATATAAACATGACATGAGCATGTAGAGGTACCAAGAAACCAGGAAAAACTAAGGAATTTTTTTTTTTTTTTTTTTTTTAATCAGAGACTATAACCTTAAAGAGCCATAAATACCGACATAAACAGGCATTGAATTACTCCATGTAGACCAGTAGACTCCATGTAGACCAGTAGACACCATGTAGACTAGTAGACTAGTACTCGACGTAGACAGAGACATTGTAGGTGCTCAAGTGAATGCGTAAGTGCATACTAAAGCAAACATCCACACAGGAGATAAATCAAACAAGACAAGAAATTTTAGGGAGACATGATAGAGGTAAGATGTTTTAATATATTAAAAAGAAGATATAACGTACTGTGTATGTCTTTTGATGACTAGTAGGAAAGGCCTGGTTTGCACGTGACCTGCAATCGATCGCATACCCACGCTCAAGAATACCATTGCCCCACGCATCCAGCACTCCACGCATCCAACACTCCACGCATCCAATACCCCATAATGCATTTGCATTCCATATGGCGACCGCTTGCGGCGTCCAATGCACGTTTCAAGTGTGTTTCACATTCGTTTCATCTCACAACCCGCCGTCTCGCTGTTCCCCTCTCCCGTCTGACTCCTCTGGTGAACGAGAGTCTCAAGAAGTACGTTCGTTGGTACCCTTACGATACCATCACATGCAGCAACATCGAGTCGTTTCTTAGTCTAAAATCCCATACGCCTGTTCCCCAAAGCCTCTTGGTAGGTGTGGTGTATGAAAGCGAGCAGGTCCGCCGCTCGTCTAAGCTCATAGAGACCTTACTCTCCAACCCCTTATCGGATGGAAGTGAGTCGTGGTACGCTCGGATCCGGGACCGGTCGGCAGTTGAAAATAACCTCATTCTTGAGGACAAAAATTTGCGTGTTGACACACTTCCGGGTGCATTTCTGAGGACGGTGCATGTGTACGAGGCACCTTCTCCAGTGCTAAATGGCCAGAACCGGCCACTGTTCCCCAACCTCTTTCCTACGCTGGAATCCACTCCCAATAACCTCCAGATTTTGGAGATCAACAATGTGGCTGATATCCCCAAGCTAGTGGACGTGTGTCTGTTCTACATCTATGTAACTTGTGACTTGTCCACGTTATTAGATACTTTGCCCAAACAAGTGCAGAAGAAGATCATATTGACCGTGGTTGACAATACCGAGTTTACGCCACGATCCACCGAGGATAGCCAAGTCTCCTTCTTGTCCAATTCCGAGACCTCAAGGCATATAATCAAAGTCGATAGTCTAGTGTTGAACCAAGGTATTGCTGAGTTCTACAAACACGGGACTAAGGCCGGTGCTGAATACTTCGACGCATACCAAGCAAGTAATATCATTGAACTTATTAAGTTCTTGCAATGGTCTACCCGGACAGAAAATTTGAGGGAATGGTTGTTCAACCTTATCAAAAGCGAGATTGCGGCCAACAACCTCTCCGAAACCCAGATCAGGGCCATCTACAAGGACCTCAAGCTCAATACGTTGGTGCAAGGAGCAAACAAAATGCACAGGGAGCTCCAGGACGACTTCTTCCCTCGCACCAAGACCTTCTTTTCGAAAAAACTCCCCTGGTGGCAGCTCTACTTGAAGAACGACAACGTGGAGTACATTCTTAAGGACTTTTTTGCCAAACACTTCATGCCCGAGAGTATCGACAGTTATAACTACCTCAAGGGCCAGCTTGTGGCCCGCTTGCAGGAACAGAAGTTCGCCAACTACTCCGAGAAAGACCGCACCCATGTCAAGTGTCCTTTACAGTCATTTAAGGCCAACTTGATCGATGTGAGAATCCCTTCGGAGATCCAGCCGGTGGTCTACACTTCGTTGGTGTCTGCTTTCGTCTACTATCAATTACCATTAGCACTTTTGTCTGTATGTGGGTATCTTTGGGTGGGACTACAGGCACAGAATGCATTGGGCATAGCAGCTTTGGGTTTGGTGCTAGGATTCAACCATGTTTCGAGGGAATGGCATCATTTCACCGATAAATGGCTCGCGAAGCTATTTGATCAGGTGAGGTTGGTGATCAGCAAAGAGTGTTTAGACGATGGGTTATTGAAGGAGCTTAATGCTCGGTTCGAGGGTGCAAAAGACCTAGCTCGAATCAAGCAACAAGTCAGTGATGTGTTGGACGAGGCATCTAGAGAAAAAAAGATCTAATTTATATACTAGAGGAAAAAGATATAACGTATTTACTAGAGAAAAGGATCCAATCTATATCTAGAAAATGCATTCATTAAGATAAATAAAGTCATGATGTAATGAGCTAAAGTGTAGGTGGAGCGAAGGACGAAGCTGTGGATGGAGAAACCAGGGCCCTAGCATTCAATCTGGCCTCCAAGCGCTCAAACTCGCGGTTAGCAATTTCCTCCTCAGGATCAAGAATCTGCTCCACCTGCTTCACCTCCTCTATGTAGTGCATAAGCATGGACTCGATGCCTCCTTTCAAAGTGTCCTCACTCTGAGAGCATGATTTGCATGCACCTTGGAGCTTCAAGAAAACCGTGCCTGTGGGCTCGTCAAAAGCCTTGAACTCAATGTCTCCTCCGTCATCTTGAATAGCCGGTCTAATCCGTGTATCAATCAATTCTTTGATCATGGAAACGACTTCGGAGTCGTCTTCGGATGCAGCAAGAGAGTCACTTTGGTTCAACAACTCCTCAGTGATAGCCGGCTCCTTATTTTTGGTAAGAAACTCATCCATCAATTCCACCACCTCGGGCCGGAGGTTGGCCCAGTTGATGTGGTCCTGCTTGTTCACGGTAAGGAAATCTTTACCGATCATAACGGACTTGACTCCCAGGAGCTTGATCACTTTTAGCGCCAATGGCGAATGTACTGCATCCATGGATGACGAAAACTCAAACGTCTTGTTTTCTAAGGGGATGATGCTCTTGGGGGAAATGAACTTTAAGGCATTGCCATTAGGAGTAGGGAGTGTTTTGAAGGACAAGAGCCTCAGGAGGGCCCTGTGTTGTAGCTTGACAGATGCAGATAAATGGAACATTGGAATATATGGGTTTAGAGTAGAATAGGAATGTTTATATAGTGATTAATAATTATTAGTGGCAAATGTTTGTGTGGGCAAAAGAAAGTAGACGGATAAAGTCCGATCCTCGCATCCGAAATTTCGGTGAGAAAAGTAGTGACCCCAGACCACGTGACACGGATGGGCCCTAAGCTTTTTTCCCGCGCTGCTGATTGGTTGCAACCAAATTAGTAGACATGAGTTGGAATCCATTAGAGTACAAAAAATAAAACATTAGAACTGAGATGGTGAAATTTATAAGGAATGGCAAAAAAAAGAAAAAAAATCCAAAAAGACATATTTCTACGGGTCTGTTTTTTTTATTCTTGTATAGTAATCAATCAACTCAATCAACAGTGTTTCCTCGGTCATGTGTCTTGGTAAAACTCCGAGACAAGTACTGATAATTGAGTTACGATGAGTTTCGATTAAGTGTTTGATTTTTTAAATGGTTTAACTATTCTTTAGCATCTCTGATATAGTAGTAAAAAAATAGTTTGGCAGAGTAGTAGAGAAGTGAGCAGAGGTCCAGTCATTAGCATTTCATTGGTTGATCTGTAATGGGATCCAGATTTACTTCTACAGATTGTGAGCAATGATAGTAGTGAGTATTCTTGAGCTTCTCAATTTAAGCTTCGAATAATTGAATTACTATATTAGCTCTTATATTTGGTGAGATGAGTTTTGAAAGTGGATACCAAATGCCTGCCCATCTAATACTAATTGAGGAGCTGTCCATGGTAATACTGGGTGGAACTGTTACGCGGTATACCATACACTTAAATGCACTTAAATAAATTGAATGCTATGGAAGGATCCAGTAATGAGAGGGGAGGAAGGTTATATGAGAAGTGGAGCCTTGCTACTATGCTCAAGTATGCCTCTAAAGCCTCGAGTAATCCTGAATATACCAGCACTTCCAACCACTTTATGAAATACTTATATCTTATACTTAAATAAACCACTAATACTTAGTAGCTAGTATTATGTCTTGTGTTGATTAACTATGCTTAATGACCACTGCTTGATCAACTACTATACATTAAGTAGTACTTAAGACCGCCTTGGTTGACTACTAATTAACTATGCTAAGTAACTAGTCCTATACCAGCACTTGAATTACTAGTGCGTTTATTAGATCTTTTATTTCATGAAAGTGAATAGGAAAATAGAAAAGTGGAATTAAGAGCAGATTTTAAAGTAATCCTCGAAATGGTGTATGCGATGTATTTTGCACCCATTTTGAGTCTGGGTCGCGCCGTCCATACTATTTACCAGAATTGACAGAAAATGACAATACAGAAAATTAACAAAAACGTTTCGAAAAAAACATCCAAAAAAAAAAAAAACATGTATCACGTGCGGAAAGTAAAATCCACCAGTATTAAACTTAGCCGTAAACATTTAGCCAATTCAGTTATCACCCAATAGGGCAATTTGACATTTGGCTATACTCAAGTGCGGCTACAAGACACCGAGTCGCACTAGCTAAACTTAGTCAGTACATTAGAGCTCACCAGGGGGAAAAAGCATATGAGCCCTGACGCCAATAGCCAATATTAATTACCAAAAACGCCAAAAACGCCAAAAACGCCAAAATCATCCATTTACCAAAAAACTAATGGATTCATATTGAAACCACTTTTAACATCATATTGAAGAATACCAAATTGTCTCTGGAATGTGTAGTTATCATATTGACGTCACTCTCCTGTTTGTCTGGTTGGCTGATATAGACCTTCCGATAAGCGAGCCACCACGTGGCATAGTCATAATGGGGTGAGCACTCTCGGGGGTTGTGTACAGGAATCTGTGGAGGCCGGTATGTCCTTACAGAGTAAACGGTCACGAGAGTCGATGGGAATGAATGTTCATAGTGTCAAGTATTTAAACAACCCTTCTATTCCTTGGTAAAATCTAGATTCATATATGTTTATTCCATATAAACTTAGACGTCCATGTGGAAGCTTATGGCTGCGCCCATAAACGTGAATCGCCAAGCATCCAAGGTGCGCGCCAAGAATTTGGAGGGGATATTTTGCACCCAATTCTCTCCTAGACAAGAAAAAAAAACGCCTATAGCCAGGCCCCATATGCTAATAGATCAGAGGGGACGTCAGGACATTGAAGCCGGAAATTGGCACCCGTGGCCAGGCTAATTTCCCATTAATTAGCATGTCCATATTTAAAATGTCCCTTGTTCTCTTCCATACCTCTCTCTCTAAGACTACTCTTCGGCATACACTCCCCATATAAATGAGCTACTACCATCAGTTCGACTATATCTTTGCCATAGCGATTATATTCGCGTTCTTAGATGCTTTTAATATTGGAGCCAACGATGTGGCCAACTCCTTCTCGTCGTCGGTTTCCTCCAGGTCGTTGAAATACTGGCAGGCCATGATTCTAGCTGCCATCATGGAGTTTCTCGGTGCCGTCTTGGTGGGAAATAGAGTTTCCGATACCATTAGAAAGAAGATTATTAAAACTGACACCTTTGAGCTGGACCCAACGGTGCTCATGTTTGCCATGGCCATGGCCTTAGTGGGCTCTTCCATCTGGTTGTCTATTGCAACAGCAATCGGGATGCCTGTTTCCACCACCCACTCCATTATTGGTGCTGTAATTGGTGTGGGTATTGCTGCCAAGGGTGCTGACCATGTGATCTGGGGCTGGAAAGGTTTTGCCCAGATTGTTGCATCGTGGTTCATTGCACCTGCCATTGCCGGAGCCTTCTCTTCCATTGTTTTCCTTATCATCAAGTTTGGTGTTTTGGAAGTCAAGGATACTCGCCGTGGAATTAAGAACGGTTTGATCTTGATCCCCATTTTAGTGTTCATCACTTTCTCCGTGTTGACCATGTTGATTGTGTGGAAGGGTTCGCCAAAGCTCAAGTTAGACGACTTATCCACGGGTGCAACTTTGGGCTCCATCTTTGGAGTTGGGTCTGTGGCCACCATCATCTATATGATTTTCATTTTCCCAGTTGTCAGAAGAATTGCCTTGTACGAGGACTGGACCTTGAAATGGTACGATATCTTCAGAGGCCCCATTTACTACTTCAAGTCCGTGGACAATATCCCTCCTATTCCTGAAGGACAACTCCTAGTTATTGACTACTACAAAGGTCGCCGTGCCGAGGATAACGATGCTGTGGTGAAACAGGAGGACCACTTCGAGACCAAGAAATCTATCAGCTCTAGTGACCAGGTGGTCTCCATTGAAAGCGAAAAGTCCGAGACCACAAGTCAAAAATGGTGGGAGCTCCTAAAGAGTGGACCTAAGCTGTGGCCTCGCCTCTTGTGGCTTATTGTCTCACACGGATTCACCCAAGATGTCATCTCCAGCCAAGTCAACAACTCCGGAATGTTGGGTAACAACGTGAAGGATATGCACGCCAAGTCCAAATTTTACGACAACCGGATCGAGTTCTTGTTCTCGTTGCTCCAGGCCATCACTGCATGTACCATGTCCTTTGCCCATGGAGCCAACGATATTGCCAATGCTTCGGGGCCCTTATCCACAGTGTACTTAATCTGGGCGGACCAGGGCTTGAAGGCTACGCCTCCCATCTGGATTCTTGTATTCACCGGAGCATCTTTGGTTTTGGGAGTGTGGACGTTTGGCTACAAAATCATGAGTGTTCTTGGGAACAAGATGATTTTGCAGTCACCTTCGCGAGGATTTGCAATCGAATTTGGTGCGGCCATAACGGTTGTCATGGCCACGCAGTTAGCCATTCCGGTCTCCACCACGCAATGTGCAGTCGGAGCCACTGTTTTCGTGGGTATCTGCAATATGGACTTGAAGTCCGTCAACTGGAGAATGGTGATCTGGTGTTACCTGGGCTGGTTGATTACTTTGCCTGTGGCTGGCTTGATTTCGGGGATCATCACTGGAATCGTGCTCAACGCACCTCGCTTGGGGGTGGAGTACGTTCCAGTCTAAGTCATAGATACCTAATGCTAGAGTCCCGGTAATTACCACTTAACCAATTAACCAATCGAGTTCACACGATCTACATATTGGAATACAAAGTACATAGAAAAGCTATAATCAAGTGTATTAGCACGCTGGGGTACCTTTACTGGTCTCGGGCTACGGTCATACTATTAGTTCTCAGTAGTAGTCGGTCACTGAACTGGTCCCCAGGCAGATTGATATAATCCACTAAATATCTAAACATCACCAATTAGTGAGATGAATCACTTTAGGAACTATCTATAGTTATTCACATCCATCTTAAATACATTAGTAGAGATCAGTATAGTAGAGGTCAGTAGAGTAGAGGTCAGTAGAGTAGTGCTCTCTTGCTTGGCCTGGGCCTTACACCCGTGCACCGCGCACTTGAGACGGGCACTTGAGCACTCTACACCAAGCACCCTCTCCACCATGCTGAACGATACCAGATTGGACAGCTCGCTTGAGTTGTTGCGCCGCCTAGACCCCAAGCATGTGTCCAAGAACCTAGATTTTATCTGTCAGCTTCTCCAGCTCGACCGCTCGGAAGAATCAGCCGAATTGGCCCAGGACTTGTTGTCGTCCGTGGACACCCCCCTCAAGGTCATGAAGTGTGCAGAAACAAATAAGGATTTCTTGTGCTGTGACTATAACCGGGACGGAGACCTGTACCGCTCGCCATACTCCAATAAGTATAATCCGCCCACCGAAGATGACGACCTGCCTTACCCTTCTGTTCTCTTGAGAAAGTTGGAGATCAAGGCCAATGAGAGTTTCGATATCTATAGAGACTTGTATTACGAGGGAAGCGGCTTGTCTTCGGTTTACATGTGGGACACGGCTGAGGACTTGGATGCCAATAGCATTGAGGAGGGATTTGCCGGAGTGGTGCTTTTGAAGAAGCAAACCGAGGATAAATCCGGCAAGTGGGACGCTATCCACGTGTTCGAGGTGATCCCCGAAAGCTCCACTTCTGCCACATACAAAGTGACCACGTCGGTGATCTTGGATTTGCAAAGCACGCAGTCTTCATTGTCATTGTCCGGAAACTTGACTCGGCAAACTGAAACCACACAGACCCTCAGTACGGAGGCCGAGTCTGCCGAATGGTCTCATCTCGTCAATTTAGGCACCATCATAGAGAAGTCCGAGACAAACGTCCGGAACTTGTTGCAGGACGTCTACTTTGACAAGCTCAAGGATATCTTGTTGAAAGACTTGCGGTCGCTTGGCGACGTCTCTGAGAAGAAGGCCGAGGACCTCAAGCACTCGGAGATGATTAAAGGATTACAGGGGTTGTAGAAAATGCGTTAAAGTATGCAAGTATGTTTCGAGATCTCATGTAAGCGTCTGTAGTGTCCTTTTCGGTCCCTTTATAAAACTGTAGGCAGAAGGCCTACTTCTTGCGACGCATGGACGCGTACATGGAAAGATCTATGCTTTCCTCATCGTCTCCGCTCTTTTCACAGTCCCCCAGATCTTCGAGTTCACAATTGAGCGGGGAGTAGGTGATTTCGTCCGAGGGTTCATGAGCCGGTGGGCTTTTGGGCGGCAGCACTAGGTGCTCTGCGTTGTCGTTGATGGTAGAAATCACATTTGTTTTCACCTCATTGACAAACGACCAAAGAGAGTTGGAAACCGCATAAAACATGTCGTCAGCGTCTTTTTTGCCAATATCTCGAGCCTGGTTTGGACGAGCCTCATCTGAGTGCCTTCTGCGACTCGCTAAAGGTTGCTGATGTAGGATATGACGTTGGTGGTCTTGATTGGTATGATCTTGTTTGTGTTGATTAGGGTTGTAATGGTTCTGATCTTGATTATGGTTCTGGCTCTGGTTCTGTTGATGCTTTCGGTAATTTTCGTCTTGGTACTGATGATTTCGTCCACGTTGAGCTTGGCTGTCTCTCCGGGCATGATGTCCCGGATTTTCACGCTTCAAGTCGCCCATTATAGACTTTTCAAACTCGTTCAGGATCATCAGATCTAGACTCTGGATGAACGTTATTGGCTTGGAAAGATTGGCCCATAGTTTCGACAGTCGGTCTGGGGCTCTAGTGTGAGGCTTCTCCTCCGCAACTTTAGCACCTCTGGATTCGTTTTGCTTATTGCTGGGTCTAAGAGGAGTAGTTACATTGCCATTAGGAAGAGCAGTAGGTGTGACTTTTTCGGGTTGAGGGTTGGGGTTGTGCGTTGTCCTCTGGGTGACCTGGTGCTGGAGGTTAAGCTCGCGATATAGGGATTTCTGGATCAAATGGCGTAGGTTGGCAAGATCACATTCTGAATCGTGGAGCTTGGACTTCATATTGGCAATAGAGTCCCGCATTTCCACCACGGACATTTCCTTGAGTGCTAAAAGTCGTAGCTGCTCATTTAGATCTAGCCTTGAGAGCTCAGCAGGAGGTGGAAGGGCAAAGTCGTAGTTTCCTCCACTTGCGAAGGAGCTCGAGCGTCTATAATCCATTTTGGGCCCATATGAAGAATTGGTGGAAATCGGATCCGAGGTCTGGGATGCCGAATCCAGTCTAAGAGTGGTGCTGCTGCTGCGGCGGGAATGAAAAGTCTTCAACTCAGAGCCACCAGGAGCCTGAGAAGCACCAAAAGCACCAGGAGAAGCGCCTGGCGACTGCAGAGCACTGGAAGAAGTGGAGTTGGTATTCATGGAATCTTTTCGGGCGCGTCCATTAGCAAAAGCGGGCGCCAGATCCAGATCAGGAACATGCCTCGTGTGGTAGGTGGGAGACACGGTCTTGATGCTGATACCACGGCTCATGGAGTTGGCACGAGCCAAGGAGCACGTGGAAGACGCCACGCTTGAGCGCCGGTCTGACTTGGTATGTAGCCCTATGTCTGAGACATCCATGGTGGCACGAAGAGGTGGTATGAGCTTGTACTAGGCGATCATTGTGGAGACGCGAAAGGCACCGCGACTGTATGTTTGGGAGTGTATGGGTTTTGGGGCCAGATAATGCTTCAATGCGCTGAGCCAAAATACACCAGAGTCAAAGCACACCAACAATACAAAAAAGCAATACTAAAAACAACACTGAAAAACAATACTGAAAAACAATACTACAATAGTTTAATCAATAAAAAAATAGAACAAATAATAGGGGTCATAGGGAATAGAATAAAAAATAAGAGGGGTCGTAGAATAAAATAAATATTAGGTAAGAATTATTGTTTAGGTGAAATGAAGGTGGTGTGGTTGTAGTGACACCGTGTGTGCTTATATAAGGTGTGGTGACAGGTATGGAATAAGGTATTGATTTTTAAATACTGAGGTGAACTGCGAACCTAGTGAGGCAAAGAAGTGTGAATATTTGAGGCATCTATGAGACACCGTACTAATATAAATATACTAATTTTTTCTTCCGTTTTTTTTATTCCCTTATAGTTTTGTTTTGATTCTGTTTCTATTTTTCTAAATATCTGATCAAATGAGATACGACACTTGAAATATTTCTTAGTTCTGATGTCATGGTCAATAGGAATTATACAGTGTATACATGTATGCGCCTCACTCACTGGTCGCACCGGAGTCGCTATGCGCGTTGGTGTAAGTCTAAGAAAATGAAACACTAGTAATAGTGCTAAACTAGTAAATGTAAATAGTTAGTACTAGTGTTAGTAGTGTGAGTAGAGTAAGACTAGTAATGAAGAATATACTAGTGATAGAGAATATACTAGTGATAGAGAATATACTAGTGATAGAGTGTTAGATCTACCATAGACAGGGCCCTGCCCATGGAGGTATTATGAAGCCTCTCAGTCTGATTGTTACAATGACTATTGCAAATGCCGTATCACGGCCATCGCCCATAGATGTACGAAGTGCTATGATGACCTTTTCGAACACTCTGGAACAAACCTTACAATTGTTCTGGTGGAGATCTTTCGATGCCACGTTTCTCTCAAAGTTATTTAAGCCGCTTCGGTTCGTCTCTTTGAGGAATCATCAACGAACATAGTTTTCGTTAGGCATAAATGTATCAAAGAACATAACATAGAGAATATAATAGTAGTTGTTAGATTCGTGTTGTTACATCAGTTACTCTGTTTACTATGTTCATTTGCCGATGAGTTCCCAGAGGGAGGAAAAGGGCTACTTAAATAGTTGACAACGGGTTGCCTAGTCAACCGGTCGTTGCTATCTTGCGGGAAAACCCTTCATATTCCTTCCTGGTACTTCCGTTTCTCACATTCCTTCCTGGTACCTCATACAATAATGATTGAGGGGACGGGGTTTATGGAATGACCATTGTTAGGGTTGGATGGAAAGGCTCCAAAATACCTCAATAGCTAGAGGAATACCTATGGTGGATCTAAAAGTAATAGGGTATTAAGCTAGATAGTAGGGAAATTAAGTAACACTCCACTATAACACTTTTCTTCAACACCTTCTTCAACACCTCTTGGAAGGCTCCCTCAATGCTCTCTTTTGTTCATTAGTCGACTGGTTCTTATATGAACACTAATTGATTTCATTTATTTCTTTCTGGGCATATTAGACTGCCTATTCCATTATCACAGTAACTCATTTGGTTCTTCACCACCAAATATTGTCCTTTTTAATGGTAAAAATATACCTAGAATTTTCTACCTGAGAAACCAGTCTTGTCTTTTACCAATCTATGTTACCCATTTAGGATGTGTTGATTGCTGAACTTTCTGTCTACGATACTTGAGGTGTCTTCTATTAACAATTTTGGAACTCATTACTAGAAACATAACTTAGATTGATCTAGCCCATGACCAAGGTATAAAAGTGTATTTATCAATATAGTGCTATGTTATGGAGTATAGGACATTAGGATTTCTTGGATTAATGATCTACCATTCGGATAAAACAGGTAGATTAGCCTAGAACTGGCATCAAGGACTACTACCTCATCTTATGTTAGATTTTCGTCTTGGAGTCCGGATACCACACTGCTCCATGGAAAAGAACTGACGAATCCATCCAGTTCCTTGTAACTTACTCAGTGTAAAGACATAGTAATGTCAGATTCTCAACTGGCTATTTATTTCCGAGAATCTCCCCGTATTCAATATGAATTCATTTTCTTCAACGTTTTAAAGCTCGCCAAATTTTAGTACACTGTACCATAACAAATGATACCTATTACTGATACCTATTATTTGCTTAGTCTCAACGCTTATCACTATGCCTTAACCTAAGAAGTATCCCCAAATAAACCAGCACTACTTTTTAAAGCCCTTGAAAAACATACTCCAGGATTGCAACGTTTTATACTCAAAAGGGTACGAATTCTAACTTCCTTCTTTTGAGCCATACTATGCCAGGGCTCATAACACAGGACTTATTAATACAACCGAGCTTATAAATTATACCCTAACTAAATGCCTTCAAACCACAGAACTAAAGAGAAACTTTTTTTAGTTGATACTATTGTAGCCAGTCTAATTTAAATACTACAACAGTGACTTCCAAAAGTTGCTTCGCTCTCTTATAGGAGTTCTATGAGGCACATTCAAACCCCTAGCAAATCTAATGCTGGAAACAAAAAAAAAACTAGAAAAAAAGCTGCCACTGGAAACTGTCAATACTTGTTGAAAAAAAAAACTTGCTCTGTACCTTGTGAGACAATGGTGGCAGTTCTTGATTTAGGCTTCTTTGCATGAAGCCACTCGACCCTGCAGGACTGAGGAAAGAGGCACCCATGTTCCGCGTATTCACCTCTCCACACTTCCCCAGGATGGACCCCGAACTCCACGTCCAGGCCTTTCACCGGTCTCTAGAAAAGGCCACCAAATGGGCACTTCTCCTATTACTCATCAAGGCCAATAAACCGCTCGAATGGACGGCATTTCTCTCTGCAAACCCTTGGGTCCGTGCTCTTCTTAACAGGTACTTCCATAACAACAATAACAAGGCCAGCCAGCGGCGCCTTAACAAATTTTCCAATGCTGTTTCGGTGGCGTTTCTCTATGGAGCCACTTCGGCAAACCGCAACATTCCCAAGGACTATGTCTCGTTGTACCTCTGTGAGAGGTACTTTGGATCCTTGGATCCTCCCAGCTCTGCACTTATAGTGTCACCATCGTCTGCCAAATACTTCAAGCTCGATAGCTACCCGCCTTGGGTCAGGCGGCTTTATGAACGCAAGCACTGTGTGATTTTCCCCTTAATCTACGCCCAGATTTTGTCCAATTACTTGACTCCTACTAGGTACAAGTTGAACCAACGGTACCTCTCCAGTCTGTTGAAAACATACTTGTTGGATCCCATCTGGATCAATTTCCGCATGGGCGTCAACTTCCAGTCGGTTTCCTGGCCAGGGCTTTTGCTGGCTTACATCAAGCACAATGCATACCTTGGAGTCTACTTCCTCTTGGCCAACCTTGCTCCTCTGGTCATTGGTGGGTGGCGAGAAGGGGCCGATATCAAGGCTGAGGTGTTCCAATACCTCAAGAAATCTGCCCACAAAGCGAACTCCATTGCAAACTTCCTATACAAGCCGTCTCTTCTATCGATGTTGATTTTATCGTTAACTGCGCCCATGTTAACCCGCATTCCAGCCATCCACAAGCTATACGTGTCCAATATGAAAAATGTGACTAAGAACTATATTAAAGCCGTCGCTTTCTTAGCTGCATTCGTGACCATTTCCACCCAGAACTTTCCACTTGTCTTTAATACCCAGCAAAAGGAAGTCTCCGAGGCTAGAAAGCTTCTGGTGAGCTTCTATAATGGCATTAACATGTACTTCTTGCGCATCATAGTCCTCTCCAAGTGGCGTATTCTCAAGGAAAATCACCCCTGGTTCACTATCTTGAAAGTAGGAACGTGGCAGCGCATTGAAGCGGCCTCCATGTGCTTTTTGGTGTGGAAACTCATGAATCTTCAAGATTACGTCAGCAACAATAGCGATGGGCCTCTTAAACACCGCTGCCAACAGTTGCAAAGTGATCGTCTCATGAGAGTAATGAAACGCATAGTGCACTGAGTCCATAAGTCTATTTAACGAAATCTAATCAAGTATTCGTTATTTTCTCTAGTATATCTAATCTAGTATGTGTATGTATGTGTATGAGTCTCTAGTATGTGTTTATTGCCTTATCTAGTTGTTTAGCTGGTGAATCCTCCTGCACCAGGCACGTTTTCTTTTCCCTTCAACTTGGTCAACAAGCCCTTAAACCGGGACTTGTCCCGGTCGCCGCCAGAAACTTCACCCGCTTCGCTCACCAACTCGTTTACACGGTCCCACAACGTGCCTCTCTTCAAGAAGTCGTCTCTCTTGGCCAAAAAAGCTTCTTCCTCCTTCAACACCTGCTTGCTTTGCTGCTCCCTCTTGTTGTTGTGGTTGTCGTAGAAATCGTCAATGCTTTGTTGGGCTGCAGCTCTGATCTCCTCTTTCTTCTTGGCATTAGCACTCTCTCTCTTCTCAATCTCCAAGTCCCTGCGTTGCTTCCATTCCTTCAATGGCTCAGATTCACCATGCTGATCAGCAGCTTGAGCTGAAGACGAAAAGCCTTCAAATTCATCGTCTTCAGATTCAACGGTCTCCTGTTGCGCCTCGGGCTCGGTGCCCACTTCGGGGTACTGCTCCTTGAACTCCAGGATTTCGTCGTTGTCAGCATCACTGGCCAATTCGTTGTCCTGGTCTGTCTTGAATTCGTCTCCGACTAGCTCTTTTTCTCTGGAGAAGAAGTCGCCGTCGATTTCCTGGCCACTAGCCTCAATGTCTAACTCGGGGAATTTGTCTGCCATTGTATGGAGATGTGTTGGCTACGTCGGTTGTGCTTGTTACGCGCACCTTACTGGGGGCGTGCGCATACCGCCTTGCTACCTGGCAGGCATAAGTACAGCCTGGAACCATCGAGTCCTTTAGCCAAAAATGGGGGTTTTGAAGATTACATCATTCCCAGATGTATAGATGGTCTGTATTTAGTACAGGATTTCTTTTGTGAGAAATCTGGATTTATCCTGGCATACTTAGTGCATGCGCCTCTAAGTAGACTATGGTTGTGGTGTCCATGAGATGATGGTGACCCATCAGATTATGACGACACGATAATTGTGACATCTCTTATATTTGGTCATGTTCAAATCCTGTCGTCATCTATTCAATGTAGTATATTCTGACGGAGGAGTCTGTGCTTCCCACGGCCAACTGTAACCTGGACCCCACCTTCTTCTTGCTGAACGCTAGCTTGGACACACGCAGAGCTGGAATGATGTCGGATGCAAAATCTTCCACCTTTTCTAACTTCTCTTCTTTGACCAAGAACATGTATATGGAGATGTTCCCGCTTTCGTGTCCCACGGCAATAACCACCGAGTCTCCAATGAGCCCGTCCTGGAAACATGCAACTGAGGTGATGGGCTCTGGGGTTTTGAAGGAGTCGGCCAAAACCGGGGCTCCAGACTTCATGCTCCATGTCTTTAAGCTTTTGTCACGAGACCCAGTGACGAAGAAAGGAGCGGAGCCTTCTATGAGTGGGGCCCATGAACAGTCCCAGATGATTCTGCTGTGTGCCTTGGGGTTCAACTCCACAAGCTGGAACTCACCGGTCTCCACATTGGTCACTTTCCAAAGGGAGAATTGTCTATCACGGGAAACGGCCAAGAGGTATTTTCCATCGCTTGAAAACTCCATGCTGGTGATGGTAAGGTTATGTCCCTTGAGCACCTCGTCCACCAACTGGAAGTCTTTCTGCGCATTGAATAGCCTTATAACTGCATGTTTGGCCGAGTTGGACCGGCATGCGGATGCAATGAGTGCCTGGTCGGGCGATGTAGCACAACAGGTGATTTCGTACCCGTGTCCGTACAATTTCTCCACTTCGGGGAAGAGGGTATGTCTCTGTAAGAAGTCTTCCAAAGGAGGCGATTCAAGGTCCTGGAGTAAATCGACGGTTTCCTTCTGTTTGGCTTCACCTTCGTTTTCATAATCCTCCTCTCTTTGCTGTGCTTCGCCGGCCTCCAATTGCTCATTGGCTGCTTTGTTAGATAACCCAAGAACTGGCAACGAAGCAGCCTCCGGAAGGGCCTGTGACTTTGGCTCGATACCACAGAACTTGCTTAGAAGGTTATTGATAGACTGTGTCATCTCAAACACTCTTAAAATCTTCTCGTCTCCGCCAGAAACAAACTTGGTGGAACTTATGTTGTCAGCGCAAATCATATCGTAGCCATGGATCTGGGGCCTTGCAAACTCGTGCCATGTTCTTTGTTGTGGGTCTGCATCGGGCCTATGGTCGACCCATGGGCCAATGAGCCGGGTTGTTTGGTCCAAGGAGGTACTGAGCACATAAGTGCCGTCTTTAGACCATACCAAATCAGTAACTTCCTGCACTGCACCCGTAACTCCCATTACAGACTCCCAGGTATTAGCTTCTGAAGATTTGTAGACACGCACGGCACCGGTCCGACCACTGGTGAGAATGTACTGGCTCCCGTTGTTTTCAAACCATAAACAAGACCAGAACCCTCCCGAAGACCCAGTGGCTGTGGATGCACCTTTGATAGACAATTCACCCAAACGACTTGCTGTGACCCAAATTCCGGACTCTTCGTCCATCTCCCAAACTATTAAGGCTGTGTCTGCACTCAGGGACAATAACTGAAGCTTATGGGAAGAAGAGGCGGGGATCCACTTGAGATCCGTAACCCAATCGTCATGGCCCATAATCAAGGCCTCAAAGCTGAATGCAGCACGCCCTTCACCAAAGGGAAACTTGTATTGTTTATTGGACAAAAGCACTAGCTTGGAATCATCCTCATCCGAGTCGTCGATGGCCTCATTTAAACGTAACCTCCACAACCGAATGTACCGGTCTTGAGAGCCCGAAGCCAAGATATACTCCAGCCCCTTTTTCTCCTCCACAAAGGCCAAGCTCTTGATCCAGTCCTCATGGCCCGCGAGCACTGCACACTGCTCGAACCCTCCGTTCTCGCCAAATGTATATACATACAAGTTCGAGGTTGTGCCTCCAACAACAAGAATATAGCGGTCTCCGATTTTCTGGGTGCTTAAACATGTTGGATAGAAATTTGTCTTGATCACCAATGAATCCACACAAACCAAGTCTTTCGTAATTCGCCATAGCGCAATTTTCCCGGAAGAGTCCCCCACCAAGAAAAGATCGCTATCCACTGCACATAACGTAGTAATAGCATGTGTGTTTTCGTCATTGCTAAGGTACAAAGAAAATACCAGGGGGGCAGAATCATGGCTCTTCCACACACAAATTTTGCCATCTTCGGCAGCGGAGATCAAGAGCCCGGAGTCGGGGAGAAACCTCACGCAGGTGACTTCTTTAGAGTGAGCATTAAGCGTCTGATAAACCCCCTTTTTCGATGGAGCTAAGGGGTCCCAGAGTGCCACAGTTGTGCCCGCACCGTAAGCCACCACTTTGTGGTAGTCTAGAATATGGCCCTGTTTATTGGCACCTATAAGCACACCCTGTGGATCAACAAGCATATAATGTATAGATGAGAATCGCAGAGAAGATGAAAACCTGCGATGTGGGTGCAAACGTGGTGCACGGGTGCGCGGCCCTCTTATGATTATTCTTGGTGAGTGTGCCTTCTCTGGCTACTACCACTATAGAAACATCCTCTCCAATGGTTTCAGCGTATGTCGTCACCCCACCCCAAATTAAGATATCATGATAATACTAACCATTAGTGTTTTGCTCGTGCACAATGCCACGCCACTGACAATCCTACAGTTCCACGATGAACTCTCAAATAAACTCCCGTCTCTTAAAGGGAAATGGAACTTCACCTTCAAGGTGTTCCGGAACAATGTGTACTCGATTCCGCCGGAATTTGCAGAAACAGCCACCACGTCTCCTCAAAACTCGTACCTATACACTTGGGTGCCTTCCTATCTCAACGACTCATGTGTTACTCTAGTGAATAAGAATAGTGCAGCTGTTCTCAGCCACCACATTGAAGAGGAGGTCAATACCAATAAAGATCTCTCCATCCCAAACAACCATCTCCATGAGGGTGCTACCAGCGGCTTGAACGACTCGTTTGACTACATGATAGGCCAAAGAATGCAGAGTTTATGGACTCAGAGACAAGTCATCAAGGGAGATGGAGGACAGAGCTACGAGTTGGAAAATGGGAACCTTGTGATTCGTACGGCCAATGTGTCACTCCACGGAAACTTTAGAGGTTTCTTGATCCAGATCGAAGTTAACGAGCTGAAGGTCACGTGCTCCGACTCCAAAACCGTGTTTGATGAATTGTTCCGTAAGTACGATATTCCTCGTGGAAACATGTGTCTACAGGTGATAGATGAGAACAATCTGGACCACTTTGGTGACTTGGCTTTACAGTACGCAGAGATTCTCAACTTCTAGCCAGACATCAGACCACCAAGGACTGTACCCCCATTGTGTCCTGCACTTTGGCCCTGCCATTCTGATATCTTAACTTATGAGACCCTTCATTCTGGTCTTTTGAATTCTCCTAAAATCCTACAAATATTTACATCATTCAGTTCTGATGTTTCTAGAAGAGTCCTGGAGAACTCCAGAATCGACGCGGGCGTGTGTGCAGGATGGAGGCATTACAATTTTCTCGATGCTCATCTTCACCACACATCGATATCTAACATGGTGAAACACAACAAGGGCAGAAAACCAGACGCCAAGACAAAGAGACTCAATGAGGAGCAGGAGCTCAAGAACATAGAGAAGCGTGTGGAAGAGCTCGATACCCTGGACCTTTCGCAGTTCGAGAAGTTCGCTGATGTGCCTATCACTCAAGCCACGCTCCGAGGCTTGAACGAGGCCAACTTCATCACCATGACCGACATCCAAAAAAAGACCATCGTGGCTGCTCTCAAGGGTGAAGATGTTATGGGTACTGCCAAAACAGGCTCGGGAAAAACCCTTGCTTTCTTGGTGCCCGTGATTGAGTCTTTGATCAGAAACAAAATCACCGACTACGATGGGTTGGCTGCGTTGATTATTTCGCCCACGCGAGAGTTGTCGGTGCAGATCTTCGAAGTGCTCACGAAGATTGGAAAATATAATACATTCTCCGCAGGTCTAGTCACTGGAGGTAAAGATGTGCAATATGAAAAAGAACGTGTTGCTCGCATGAACATTTTGGTCGGTACGCCGGGCAGAATCTCCCAGCATTTAAATGAGACCGTTGGAATGGACACTAATAATTTGCAGGCTCTCGTGTTGGATGAAGCCGACCGTTGTTTGGATATGGGCTTCAAGAAGCAAATCGACAGTATTTTGGGCCACTTGCCCACCACCAGACAAACGCTATTGTTCTCGGCCACACAAAGCGAAAATGTCAAGGATTTGGCCCGTCTTTCCTTGACAAATCCCAGAAAAATCGGTGTTTCTTCCGACAACCAAGTATCATCCACCCCCGATTCGCTCGAGCAATTCTACGTTCGCATTCCGTTAGACGAGAAGCTCGACATGCTATGGTCATTCATCAAGTCGCATTTGAAAAGCAAGATTCTCGTTTTCTTTTCCTCCTCTAAGCAAGTTCAATATGCATACGAAACGTTCAGAACGTTGCAGCCCGGAATCTCGTTGCTCAAGTTGTATGGTCGCCACAAACAAGTCACTAGACTAGAGACCACAGCCAAGTTCACCCATGCACAATCAGCCTGTTTGTTCGCCACGGATATCGTGGCTAGAGGCTTGGACTTCCCTGCTATTGAGTGGGTGGTTCAGGTGGACTGTCCAGAAGACCCAGCCACGTATGTCCATAGAGTTGGACGTTGTGCCCGTTTCGGCCGCTCAGGAAAGTCATTGCTCATGCTCTTACCTTCTGAGGAAGAGGCCATGTTGAAGAACTTGAAAGCTCACTCCATTGAGCCCAAGTTCATGAACATCAAGCAGAAGAACAAAAAGTCCATCCGGCCGCAATTGCAGTCGCTATGCTTCCAGGACCCAAAGATGAAGAACTTGGGCCAGCGTGCATTCATCGCATACTACAGATCGGTGTATGTTCAGAAAGATAAGAGTGTGTTCAACGTGGAGGCACTCCCCACGCAAAAGTACGCCGAGTCGCTTGGATTGCCAGGAGCTCCGCAGATCAAAATAAAGGGAGGCGAGTCCCACAAGGAGAAGAAGAACCAGTCCAAGAAATTGCTCGATTTGGAAAGAACTGATGCTGATGGAGAGAGTACCGACAAGAAGACGGTCAAGACCAAATACGACCGTATGTTTGAGAGAAAGAACCAGACCGTTCTCTCGGAGCAATATTTGAACATGACCGGCACCAAGCTTCGCAAAGATGAAGAGGACGATGATGAAGACGATGATTTCATGAGCATCAAGAGAAAGGACCACGACTTCAAGGAAGATGAGCTCCCCGAGTTGGCAGTTAATACTTCCAAGAGAGCGTCCAAGAAGGCGCTCAGCAAGAAGCTTTCGTCGGCCAAGAATGGGTTGCCCACGAAGCTCAAGTTTGACGAGGAGGGTCAGGCACATCCGATCTACGAGTTGGAGGACGAAGAGGACTTCAAGAAGCATGGAGATGCCAAGGAGCAGAAGGCTCAGTATGTTCTCCGGGAAACGCAGCTCATGAACGATGCCGACTTGGACGATAAGGAAGTGGCTAAGATGAAGAGACAGGAGAAAAAGCGTAAGAGAAAGGAGGCTGAAAAGCGGGCCCAGGAAGAGTCGGAATCGGAATCTGACGAAGGCTATGGAGTCACCTTGGCCACGGGAGACTTGGACCAGGACCTCCAGTCTCTGGATTCAGAAGACGAGCCCGAGACCAAGAAGCCTAGATGGTTCGACCAGAAGAGAGCCGATGCGGACGAAGATAGAGGCGGAGTTGTTGAGCTTGATGCTCCAGAGAGTCTCGAGGACTTGGAAGCCTTGACCGCTAGGTTGATCAACAACTGATTAACCACAGATTAGTCGAGCAAAACATACATTGAAATCAATGATGGCGTGATGGTGTGAAGGTGTGTGAAGATAGATAGTAATGATAGAAGTGAATATAAATAGAAAGATGATAGATGTGATAAGACTTGATTAGTAGTATAATTTTTAATAAATGGTCACAGAATACTGTTCACGAGAATACTGGTACTACGGTACTGTATACTGTATAATATTATGGCACTATGGCACTATGTCACTATGTCACTCTTTAATGTTATTAGAATTTTCACATGAATTAAGTACGTGTATAAAACACCTTACCAAAAATTCTAGTTCTTAAATTAAGAATTGGATTTTTCACTGCTGTATATGTTCATTAAATGTGCATATTTCAGTATACGCGATACTTAACAATTCAGCAGATGTATGGGAATTCATAAATGACAAACGATATTTTCTAAGGTAAATATATTTCTATATGATAACATTTATTAGGGTTAAACCAAACAGAATCATCACCAAAAATACTTCACCTTGTTAGTATATATATTTTGCTACACCATACTACATCATCTATACCATATTACACGGTACTGCTAGACGGTACAACTACACTAAATCTGATACTAGTCTAGGATTAGTTTAAATATTTTTTGATTCCAAGAGAGGAAATCTATTTAAATGGGTTATACCAGTGTATAATAAAAAGTGAAAAGTCCTCTGAAGGTCATCTTTGTTACAGATGCTAGTATATAATTCTAACCGTGTAAAAATATTGTATGAATGAATGAAGGTGACTTTAAATTCTTAGAATGGAACAGGTTGGTGTAGTTTGGTGTAGTTTGGTACTGTGGTGTGCAGAAGTAGCAGTGTCATCATTTGCATGATTAGTCTTCTAGTTATGAGGGTGAGAACATAGAAAATGTATTATGATTGTAGATAAAGAAGCGGTTGGTGAGTGGCTACTTGGTCGTTCTATTTAATGTTTATGTACTTCATGCAATGTATGGCGTGGCCACGATCTTGCCAGATACCTCGCCGAGTCTATAGATATCTCCACCAATTTTCTGGCCCTCGGCATCAAGCATTGCTGCATCTTCATCGGTTTGCTTGTTGATGTCGATCACATATAGTTCCTGGAGGAAAGACGGCGTCGTGCCCTTGGCACATTCAAGAACAGAGCCGTCCAGCAACGTCAAGGATATCCGGCCCGACTTGTGGAAGTTGACATTACCCACTTGCCCTTGGAATGCCTCGGTATCCGCACTAGCAAACACTGACTCCGAAGCTGGCTGGCTATCTTCCGAATGGAGCTTGGGCATCTGGAAAAGCAAGTAATCCAGCGAAGGTTGAGGGTCGGCAGACGTCGACAAGTGCCCCAACTGCGCCGCCACCAAGTCCACTATACTCTTTTGGTCATCAATAATTTTGTTTTGCTCCTCAGTAACCAATTTCTCATCCACAACAGTAGGTGCAGCAGACATAGGCACTTCTGGAGTCACCAGGTCCGACTGCTCAGTCTTGACTGAATCCACGGTCTGCGCCCTGGAGTTGGACTTGGACCATTCCTGCAATGCAAGTTCTGGCTCCACCAACGTTTCAAGGTCCTTGGTAGGCTGCACTGGGAAAAGCAATGTATCTTCCTCCTCAAAGGCATACTCTTTGTTCATATTGATGCGAGTAGACGAGTCTTCGTCACTAGAGTCTGCATCAACAGAGCCTGCGGCCGAGTATTCCTTAGGCTTGAGTTTCATTCCGGCCAAAACAGAGCCCCGCAGCTCACCGGAGTTGTAGATTCTATCATTGGTCAAGCCGGTCTTGGACGTGGTAGTTCCGTTGCCCATTCCCACCGACCCCATGGCTAGCGGTCCTGCCGAAACCACATGTGTGCCAACATATGAGGCGCCTCTTCCACGAGCTCCGCCTCTACCGCCTCTTGCACCTCCTCTACCTCTTAAAGCGGAATTTTGAAGGCGAGGCTTCTCTTCGGCCTTGATGTCGGGGGCATTTTTGTCTCTATCCTCCTTGCTTTTTCGAGCAACAGTCTTGGGCTTGAACTTGAGCCCTGGCTTGGCGGGCGGTTTGCCTGACTTCAACGATTCTAGTCTATTTGACATGACCCGGTAGTAGAGGCGGATTTGATGGGTGTGTAGTGAGTGCGATGCATGGATGCCGCGCGGGCTCGTAACCTTAATTATGCCATTTGCGATAGTCATTAGTCACTACTCAAACTTCGAATTAGCTCAATACTCAATCTGCTCGACACTACAGATTCATTAAAGAAGAAGAATTGTATTTCTAGGGCATAGCAGTATCGGTATATAGGGGCTTTTGAAAGGCCCTGAAGGGCTTGTGTGCAGGCTGGTTTCCGCACGGCCGGCACACAGAAAAAGCGATGAGATAAAAGTAGCTCCTAAGTATTAAGCAAGCACAATGGACGATTTATCGGAGAACGAGATCGATGCCTTCGACTCCAGAAACGAGCGTATTTTGCTAGACCAGGCTGGCGGCTACCTCGGCCAAAAAGGCCAGGACGCTGACTTCCTGGACGACGAAGAGGTCATGACCCTTCAACACGAGCACAGACCTATAAGCGAAGATGAAGACGAAGAAGAGGAAGATGAGGGTGAGGAAGGTGAAGAAGAAGAAGGTGAAGACGAAGAAGGATGGGGATCCAAGAGAAACTATTATGGAGGAGACGATCTCAGTGAAGATGAAGACGGTATGGCTGAGGAAGCGCTCAGGCAGCAGAAAAAGCATATCCAGGAGCTCCAGATGGATGACTATGTGGATGAAGATATGATGGAAGACTGGAAAAAACAGGCCCAGGCCCACGACTCCAAGGAAGAAGCCATCAGCATGGATGCACAGGAAGAGCACAAGAGTTTGGACGACTTGGACGACGATGAAAAGCTAAAACACTTGCAAGGCTCGTTCCCCGAGTTTGTACCTCTTTTGACCGAATTCAACACGTTACATCCGCAGTTGGAGACGTTCCGGGCCCAGGCCACGTCCAGTGAGCTTGTGCAAGCCAAGTTCGTGGCCTTATCAGCATACTTGAGTTCCATTACGTCGTACTTGGCCATTTTTGCCGACAAGTTGAAGAGCCGTGAGCAGTTCACCATGAAGGAGAACCCGGTCATGGAATCCATTCTCAGCACCAGAGAGGTCTGGAGACAAGTTAAGGAGTTGAACTCAGACGTACCTAAAACTAGTGCAGGCCATGTGGAAGCCAGCGACGAGGAACTTGAAGGAGAGGAAGAGGAAGAGGCTGGTAATATGGAAGACATCTCTCTGCAGGGAGAACTACAAACAGATTCTGAGGACGAGCCTAGTGGTTCAGAGTCAGAGAGTGACGACCAGGACGAGGAACTCGACATCGACATCTCCTCCAAGAGAACCATCAAAACACCCAAGGCAGTTGTTTCTGGCGACTACACCGAAACAAAGATCCCCGACTCGGTCGAAAAGGAGGACAAGGAGCGCAGAAAGAAATCGCTTCGGTTCTACACGTCCAAGATCGACCAGGCAACGCAGAAAAACGCCAAGAACGACAAGTTCGACGGAGACTCCGACTTGCCCTACAGAGAAAGACATTTCGAGCGTCAACAACGGCTCGCCGAAGAGGCCCGCAAGAGAGGTTTGGGCTTGGACAAGGCTCAATTGGGCGACTCATTGGATGCTCAAGATATAGACGAGTCCGACCATGAACTTGCACAGCAGATCAACGACGACGCAGCAGACTACTACGAGAGCATCAAAAACGCAAAAGCTTCCAAGAAAGACGCCCGGCGTGCCGCACACAAGTTGGCCAAGGATGCAGCCAGAGACGGCCGCTTGGCCGAGTTGCTGGAGGTGGCTGGCGAGGATGGAAAGCGTGCATTGAACTTCCAGATTCTCAAGAACAAGGGTCTTACGCCGCACAAGAGAAACGAGAACAGAAACGCCAGAGTCAAGAAGAGAAAGAAGTACGACAAGGCGCAGAAGAAGCTCAAGTCCATCAGACAAGTCTACGACGACAGCAACAGAGGTCCGTACGAGGGAGAGAAGACGGGTATCAAGAAAAACCTTTCTCGCTCGGTCAGGCTTATTTAGGGGCATCTTTTTATATCTTGGGAATAGAATACGTTCATGTAATGTCATAATCTTAGGTTACATCTACTCAATCTCTAATACTCTCTGATATTCTCTTAACTCTCTAATACTCTCTATACTCACATATGGTATCTTCATCACTAGAATATATAGCTAACGGCTGAACGCAATGTCATCTATACGCAAAATCGACTTGACGGTTTCAGCAGCTAACGACACGGCACTGGTGTTGACCAAAGTAGGTTGCAACACGTTTTCCGTGAATGTGTTGGAAGTTCCCGATCTTCTGACCGAGATTCCGGCATTCTTCTCGCCCATCTCGTGTCTATTCCTCAAATCGGTCACCACGCTGATGGGGTTCAAACCCGCGTTTTCGGCCAACGTGGTAGGGATCACCTCCAATGCCTGTGCAAACTCCTTGTAGACGAAATGCTCGATTCCACTCAACTGCGTGGCTTCCTTAGCCAACACCTTAGCAGCCTCGATCTCGGGGGCTCCTCCTCCAGCAATCAACGCCTTTTCCTTCACCAAACACCTGATCACACAGAGCGCATCATGGATAGATCTTTCGGCCTCGTCCAACACCAACAGGTTGGCACCTCTGACCACCACGGAAACAGTGGGCTTGGTGGTCTTAGAGTTGACTCCCGTGATCTTGACAATCTTGGAGCCTGCAGACTCGATCTCCTCAATCAAGTCAGCAGAGCCCAATCTGTCCTCGGTGAAGTTCTCAACATCCGCAATAGGCTTGCAACCCAATGCCTTGGTCAAGAACTCAACCTCGTCTCTCTCGACATCCTTGATGACCAATATGTTCAACTTAGCCAAGAAGTGCAAGGCCAACTCGTTAACAGCATCACGCAAAATCGACTTCTGGATCAACAACACATTGCACTTGGCCTTCTTGATCTTTTTACAGATGTTCAACAAGTACGCACGCTCCTCCTTAAGGATCTTGTCCATCTGTCTGTAGTCACTGACCACCACATTGTTCTCCATGTCTGGTTTAGGGGGAGATAGTTGGAACTGGATGAATCCTATCTTTGCTTTCTCCATGCGGGAGGGACCACCGGCAGATTTTAACACGTTTTGCGTGAGCACCACTCCATCCACCAACTCGGTGTCGTCAATGGTTCCACCCACCTTCTTGATGAGTCTGATATCGTTCAAGTCCACATTGGTTTGCGACTCGTTCATCACCTTCAACACGGAATCCACCGACAAGGGTGACAACAACAGCGAGTACTGAGACACGATTTTGGAGGAAAGCGACGTGGATGCTGCTTTTATCAACACGTCTCTGTCGTCCAAAGACACTTTGTGGGACATGTCCAAGAAAACTTCACATACTCTGGCAGCAGCCCTTTGGAAGGACTCTCCCACAAGCGTTGGGTGGATCCCCTTGTTGAGCAACTTCTCAGCTGCACCCAAAAGAGAGCCCGTTAAAATCGCCACTGATGTAGTACCATCTCCAGCCTCCACGTCCTGGGCCGCACTGACATCCACCAACATCCTGGCGGCGGGATGTAAGATGGCCATGTGCTTGAGGATGGTTGCACCATCGTTGGAGATGATGATCTCGCCCTTCTTTGTCTTGATCATCTTGTCCATACCCTTGGGGCCTAGGGATGTTCTGATGGCATCACTGACTGCTCTGGCCGCGAGCACGTTGGCCTTTCTGACCTCTTGCGGCTTCTCCTTATCCTTGAAGGTAGCGTTAGAAGGCGCTGTCTGCAGTTTAGCCATGGCCATTATGTATAGAGTGGTGAACAGGTTTGGTGTAGGTTTTCGGTTTTTTTCCGAGTAGTGCGCGTGACGACAGTCACGTGACTCTGAATACCCGGCCTCAAGGCTTGCCCCTGTAGTGGATACAATAGTGGGGAAAAAGAATTAGAATGAATATCGGGGAAATTAAAACAGGAGGTATTTTGGAATTCGATTGTCTGTATATTTTTTTGGTGTACGGATGTGGTGGGTCCATCGCACATCTCTCTTGAGTAGTGGAGTAGATGAGTAAGCTCTACATGACTAAAGACAACACCCATTTCTTCGGAGACTTGAAGATCACCAGTTCCGAGGTCAACCAGTGCTCGTATTCGAGCTGGAGCAAACATTTCCCCCATCACACTACCGATGCCGTAGTATTAAAGGATGTGCCTGAGGCATTCATCACCTACCTCAACAGTGAGAGTATCAGGTTACCACAGGCCAAGTTGCCTGAAACCGTCACCCCCAACAGCGACAACGAGTACAGTGACTGGGAGGACGAAGCAGAGGAAAGCGACCCATGTGAGCCCTTTCTGGATTTCGATAAAAAAGTCCAGAGTGCCATCTCCAAATACAAGGCCGTCACGGTCAAGCTCAACTGGTCAGCACCCAAGGACGCCAAGTGGATCCTCATCAACAACTCGCTCCGGTGCACGTCTAATGGAGACATCTATCTTCTCCTCAACGCATCCGACCACATAGCACATGACTTGGACGGACATATCTATGATGAGTGTGAAGACAAGAGCGAGGCCATGGCCATTGCACCGGAGCTCGTGATCAAGAAGTGGGTTCCCGACTTCAACCCTGCTCTTGAGTTCCGTATGTTCATTAAGAACAATGAGCTCATTGCAGTGTCGCAGCGAGACCTCAACCACTACGAGTTTCTCCAGGATATCCAGGAAAAGCTACATTCCACAATCAGCAGGTTCCACCAACAGGTGCTCCAACGCTCGTCATTCCCATTGAAGTCGTACATTGCCGATATCTATGTTCCCAGCCCGCACGAGGCCGTGACAATCATCGACATTAACCCATTTACCCGCAAGTGGGATAGTCTTCTCTTCACGTGGAACGAGCTCTTGGAGCGCGACGCGACGCTCGACTTCGAACTAAGGCTCATTTCCGAGACCAACATGGGTGCGTTAGCGCGCAAGGACTACTCGGAGAACATGGTGCCGATCGAGGTGGTGGATGCACTGATGAATAGCGAGGCCATGATTGAGCTCGCCAAAACTTGGGATCAGCACTAATTTCAAGCGCAGGCGCCCGACTTCCACATTGGGTAGTCTACCGCATAATCCCACAAACTTCATCCCTAATCTATAATTAATTATGGAGGCATATTCCTTTAAATATAGAAATACTCTTTATTTTATACCCTTTTAATATTCATTATTTAATATTCATTATTTAATATTCATTATTTAATATTCATTATCTAATACGGTCACTTTAATACCTCACTTGAATACTACCGTCGCTTTAATAGGACCCCACATTGCAGGATTCCCCCGCGATACCTTCCTTGACCGCGAAACTTCATATATCCCCACTCATTCCATCACCACTCCATACACTTACTCTTCCTCCTCCTTCACCAGTCATGTACCACGTTGCTGGAGACAAGTCAAATGTATGTGTGCAATTCTACCCCCAAAAATGACCCTCTAAAACATTAGTCACTAACAGCAGATCCTCTTGCCCTCTTATAGAGGAAGGCTCTTGGAAGGGATCACCTACAACAAGGCCAACAATTCGCTTCTTTGGGTGGATATCATCAAGGCCGAGCTCCACCGCATTTTTTTGGACACCGACGACGAAAATCACCAGGTGGTGACGTTTCGCGACCCCGGCGAGTCCATAGGGGCCCTCGGCCTCACGCAGGACCCAGATGTCATCTTGGTGTGCTGCAAAAAAGGCGTGGCCATGGCCAGCTTTAAAAAAGGCACCATTGAGTATTTCCTCGACTACCCCTTGAGTGATGACCGTGCTGCCCGACTCCGGTCCAACGACGGTATCATCGATCCCTGGGGGAACTTGTGGATAGGCCTCATGAACGACTTCCCCATTGCAACGACCGAAGGTGTTTCTGCCGAAGGATGTTTATACCGTATTGATTGCAAAGACCACTCGGTGAAGTTGATGGTAGACAATGCTCAGATTAGCAATGGGCTTGCATTCAGTGACGACGGCAACAAGTTCTATTGGACCGACTCGCTCACTCTTAATGTGTGGGAATTCGACTACGACAACACCACGCAAACACTCTCGAACAAAAAGAGCTTAATTGACATGCGGGACGTTTTCCCTGGCAACAACAGCCCCGAGCCAGATGGGCTTGCATTCACCAGCGACGGGCAGTTCTTCCATGCAGTCTTCAGCACCAGTTCCGTCGTCCATTACGACACTTCAGCAAGCGTCCATGGAAAATACACTTTGCCAGCACAGAAAGTGACGTGCACTGCGGTGGGTGGAGCCAATGATGATATTCTATTCGTCACCACTGCTCACGAAAAGCACACGGATCTCGATCACGTCATAGATGCCCAGGACAAAGAGGGCGATTTGGGAGGGTACCTCTTCCAGTTCAAGATGGAAAGGCCAGTCAAAGCCCAGCACAAGTTTGTGTCGGGATTTAAATAGGCCAATGAATCGACCAAGAATCAACAAAATGATCAACAGAATAAACAACAAAATGATCAACGGGAACTGGAAAATTCATTTTGCAAGTATAAAACACGCTGCACAAACTCCTCGACCAATTCATTCTCTTCAGAGCCGCCGATACGGAGCTCGCAGAGCCTCATGTTGGCAATTTCCTTCCTGTTCTCGTAAATGGGCTCTTTGGTGATAGACGAGTCGAGTAGAAGCTTCAAGAGTACCGACAAATGTGCCCTCAACGACTTGTACGAAAGCATGGACTTAATCACATGGTCATCTGCGATCCTCTGTAGTAGGTCAGAAGTGTCATCTTTGGTCGAGGAGTCCTGATGTATATCATTAGAGGTTTCTTTAGATAATTCCTTAGTTGGTTCTTGAGAGGGTTCTTCAGACTCAGGTTTGGAGTCATGGGTGTGGAGAGGACTTTTGAAACAGTATAGTCTGCAGTACGCCACGTAGCATTTCGGGCACTTATAGCGAGCTTCCTGACTTTTACAAATCTGACACTGTCCTAAGGCCATGGGAGATTGTGGGGATGCGAGAGCGATGCCTTTCGCATAAATCTGCCTAAACAGGACGGAAGCGCACGTGATGGGCCAAGACATTTTACGATATTGTCAACGTCACCAACACACATTACAATGAAGCATTGAGAGATTCTACGGCAGTTTATCGAGTGGCAGCTCATTGAGATGCAAGCGAATTATTGAGATGCAGTGTTTGGGTCGGCAGTGTTCACGTGGCTACCCCGCAGTTTGTAGTTTCTCATGTCAGTGCACTATTAATACGATTGTCTATACACTGCGTGCTGTGTATTTAGTACGATAATCAACTTCTCAATGTTCAAACATCATACTTGGAATAATGGTGGAACAAGGAAAAAAGCGAAAGTCACAGTAGTTAAATTGTCATGAAAGGTGAATCTGAAAAAGGAATTTACCAACAATCATTAGTCAGTCAGAAGGCAATACAGTAGAGTACAGGAGAGTAAGAGAAAGAGAGAGAGGGAGAAAGAGAGAGAAAGAGGAAAAGGAGGACAAAGAGTAAGAGTAAGAGTAGGAGAAAGAGTAAGAGTAAGAGAAAGAGTAAAGTAAGAGTAAGAGTAAGAGTAAGAGTACAGTAGAATACAGTCTAGCGTACAATATGGAGTACAATATAGAGTACAATGTAGAGTACAATGTAGAGTACAATGTAGAGTACAATGTAGAGTACAATGTAGAGTACAATATAGAGTACAGTCTGGAGTACATTAAAGTACAGTATTTAGTAATAAAGTCCTTAGCAAATACGTAAGTAGTAATTGGTGTGACTAGTAATTAGTACGTTAATTTGAATAGAACCCAACAATTCTTGATCCATTGAAGGGTCCAAAAATAGAGCTCAACATTAGTGGTTGAAGTGAAGGTAGGTTGGACGCCTAAGCGGATGCAAGTGCCATGTTGTCACCACATGGGGAGCGCGCGAGGCTTCTAACCAGAAAAAAAATAGACCATCGCCTTTTCTCCTGCACCAGAGTGCATCAAAGCATACTCCCACTTGGCTATAGTCTCCAATCCACAGCAGTACACACGGGGGAATGCACAGCATACGATGAGAAATAAAATCCTGAGTTATTGATTTCTGAATTCCACTTTGACTTCCTGTATAGAACAATACTTCAATTACTTCACAATTAAAATACTTCACAATTCAAATACGTCACAATTCAACTACGTCACAATTCAACTACGTCACAATTCAAATACGTCACAATTCAAATACGTCACAATTCAAATACGTCACAATTCAACTACGTCATGCACTTCAACCACGTTGGCAACATTGGTCACAATAGTCCAAGACTTACCCTTTTTGTATATGCTATTTTTTCGGGTGTTTGTCTGGTGTTTAAGGTGGTTGCGCGCACGGAGCCAGGAATGGAGGGTAGATCCGTTAGCTCCGCGACCATGCGCACTGTAGAAATATTCTTTCGGAGAAAATATGATATTTGCTCACTCAAACTCGCAAAGATAAAACATGGCCTGACACTCTCAAGAAGGAGTCGAATTTAGAGTGGTTAAAAAAAATTCATAAAAATAGTATTGCAGGTGTATTGATAAAATATTAGCAATGGATGTATTATGACTCAAGAATTAGAGGAGAGTAGTATAGGGGATAAGAGGAAATAGGATGAAGAAGAATGGGAATGGAGAGAGTGTAGAGAGTGTAGAGAATGGAGTGGATGGAGTGGATTGAGTGGATTGAGCGGAGAAGGAATGAAAGGGAGGCGAGGGTGTGAGGAAGAGTAAAAGTACGAGGAGCCTCGCAAATCCTCACTCACGCAATATTACCGACTACCACACCAATTCCAAAAGCATAAAAACACGATTCACGTCCCATACAAACCTAAAAAAACAAACTCTAATCACACACACTCTTGTTTCACGTCTATTTATACTCTACATTCTACACTCTGTACACTACACACTGTTACACTTTTATTACACTATTGCACTTTTATTTTTAGCGTACTATTGCTAGTATTAACTACTCGTGTTACTATTGTTACTGGTATTAGTAGTACACCAGTAATACAATCAGCGATACTAAACAGTAATACTGAACAGCAATATTAAACAGTAATACTCAACAGTAATACTCAACAGTAATACTAAACAGTAATACTAAACAGTAATACTAAACAGTAAAACCAGACAGTACAAACAAACCATTATTACTAATACTTGAAATTAAGTCCGTGGGATATTTGCTCATGGCTGGCGGCGGAATCGGCTAGCGGGCCATGAGATTGTCAGGCCAATACCGCTGCGCAGAGGGCTATTTGCATGTGACATGTCGGCCGGCATCACGAGAAGCGTCAAGCCGCCAGAAATGCGCATCTCTGCCCATGGTCAGCTTATGCGCGGATGCCGATGGAATCCTCGACATGGCCGTCTGTCTACAGGAGCGCGCACACTATCTACAGGCTAGGGCAGTGGGGGGAGTCTGGCAGGAGCCAGATGCTTGGATGTTCATTAACTCGTAATCTTGGGTGGGTCTGAAAAGAACAGAACCCGCTAATGGGGGCTCGCTAGTGCGAGGGCCCGGGGAAAATGGGCATTTCTGTGCCCATATGCATGGCCAAGTGGTCGTTTCTTGGCGGCGGTGGTTGGTCCCAGCCATTTCCTTGGAAGCCCAGAAACAGCATCGCGCCATACAGCGGAGTGATCTGCGACAAGGGGGCAAACTGGGTCGATGCAAAGTGTTTGGTAGGGGACGTGTACATCTGGAAGTATGCTTGGGTAGCCAAGCCTCTTCCCGGCAACGACACTGGCGTCACCGGGCCGCCCATGTTCGGCGTAGAGTTGTAAGATGCGTTACTCGCATACGTCATCGGGCTAGTGCTCAAAGTGGCCATGAGTGGCGGGCTGTTCATTGTTGCACTATGCACCACCGCATGCTCATCGTAGGGAGAACTTTCCGGGGTGATAGCGAGCGCCACGTTGTAGCGCAAGTTTGAAACATGGCCTTGGTTCAAGTCGCCAAGGTTTTCCCAAAGCAGCGGGTCGTGTTTCACATTTAAAACGTAGTCCATGGATGCAAGTACATTCTGCTCGAGCTGGTTCAACATGCCAAGTGACATCTCGAACTTGGAGTACTTACTGAGTACTCCCTGCCACGTCTTTAGTGTGTAGCTTTGGTCATTCAAGTATTTGTTGGATAGGATGAGTGATGCAATGATAATGAAGTAGGGAAGGCTGTCCGACTTTTCGAACGATAGGGAGTTGATGCTGTTGTGTTGGTACTTGTAAACAAATATGATGCCCACCGAAAGATTGGCGGGATTTAAATCTAGCGTCTGGATGACAGTGGCCAAGTCATGGGCCTTCTCCCCGTCGACCTGCCGAACATTCAAGTACCGGAAACAGCACTCTAGGAAAGTATCCGTGATGGACGACATGTATACAGAAGGGATGCAAAAAGGGGGTTGGGTTGAAGTGAAGGGTGAAATTGGTGGGGGTGGGAAAAGAGGAAATCAACAGTATTTAAATAAAGATAAACTTCGGATGCGATGAGAACATACCCACATCACTAAGGCTACAGGAAGTGGTACTAACAGGTACTTTTGCCTGGTTCGCAGCCATTACAAGCAATGGTTTTAATTCCAAGGCGGAATTTTCCTTTTCTGCGCCTGAAATTTACCACCTCAGACAGATATGTGTGCTTGTGTGCACACCAGATGCACCCTCACCAGGCCGTGTGCACACCTGAAGCAGGAAAAGTAATGTGGTGACAAAAAACGGATCCGAGAACGTGAGAATTCTCGCTGCACAGAGAAAATAGGAGGTAAAAAAAAAATACTCCTTTCATTTAAATTAAGGATACAGGCAATTATGACCTGTTTGACGGTTAATCCTCCACACTACCACAAAATAATACGTCTTACCAAAAGCTTACAAATACACTTTAAAGTTGGTGTCTTTTTTTAGAAGCCACTTTTGGGATCCACGCCACCGGCATTCCTCCGCAAACCCAAAGACTGGCCCACCTCGAGGTGCGCGCCGGTGACCATTACGAGCAGCGGCGGCCGACATTGCACCCAAGCTGCAAATTGAAGTAAAGCAGGAGCTGTACAGTGCGCGCTGGTAAAACTGAAGGGTGTTATGTAGATCACTTCTAGCGCAGTACAGGTGTGCGTACAAGCAGAATTGCAACTAAGCTTTGCCGGTGCGAACAAGAAAAAGCGGCGCTCATGCTATTTTCAGCTTTAGACTCACGGCGTGAGCAATGTAACACTTAACAATGGCCCGATTGTGCGCCCTTGTTTCAGAATCCAAATATCACTCTGTATTGTTTCTGGCGATTATTGTACAAATCTGGTGCTATTCATTAGGCCTTAGTTCCAGATGCGGTTAGCAACTCATTTCCTCCTCCGTCCCCTCTCGGCAAAAGTGGGTGTGCACGCGCACGTGACCGCGCCATGCTCCCACGGAGTTTAGATGAAACTTTCACCTCGCCCTCTTCTGCACCGCTCTGCAACACGCGGGCACGGGAATGTTAAAACATGGACCTCCGTAGGTGTTTCATGACGCTGCTTAGCTTCGGGGCTTAAAAGCTTGTATGTTAGCACCAAACACGGAGAAATTCCCAGCAGCAACTCCACCATTCCCTTTTTTGCATGACTCTGATTGGTTCCTAACTGGACACCTCATTCTCCAATCATGCACGTGCGCTTAATTTGATTAGGTCTCCACCTCCTCTTAGGGCTCTCCATAGAAGGGAATCATCCTGAAACACGCTCTTAAATGATCAAAAGCCCCTGAAGCAACAGATGGATTTGCCTTGGCGGTGATGCAACTTTAAATTACGTCCCCCGTCTGCCAATCGGAAGCCTTAAACGACACGATCCGCAACTCTACTGCGGGTGCATTTTTGTTGTCTGGTGGGCTCATGACGTATGTTAGGCTAACAACAAACCCACATGAATGTTTGCCGCCCGCCACTGTTTAACATCGCTCCTATCAATATAGGGGGCAACGTCATGAACTATCCCGCGCGCCTGGCTCCCATGGTTTGCGCCTGCACTTGTGGTCATGAGGACGCACGAACAGTGCTATCCGCTCTATGGGCCTGCAGACAGAATATGTAACGGCAGGAGAGTCCATCCTTGGCTTGCGCAAGCTTTGTGCGGGACAATCCGTGGGGCCAAATAATGGCACCAACCATATAGCATGACCTACTTGCCTGGTGAATCTACAAACATCGCAACACGCACCCAGCAAATTTGAGCTTTTGGGTAGTGGGGCGGAGTGCACCTAGCATACTTAAGATCAAAGATATTTCGTTGTTTCTTTTTTTCCATTTTCCATGGCTTGGCCATGACATCATATTCCAGCATGAGCCTCCATGGCTCTCCTCCATAGAAAAGCCTTGGTGTACAGTCCAGGAGCGAGTCCGCTTATCCTGTTTTGGTGTATCACGTGCCGTCCGTGGAGGAAGCGCGTAAAAATTTTGCGAGTGGTGCTGATGCCACGGCGCGCAGGTATCAAAACATTGTGCTTTACGGAAGGAAAGATTATTGCGGGGCTGAAATTTGCATCTGATGGAGGTAACATTTGCGAATTTTGTTTCAACTCAACATGGCATGGTATAAAGAACCGACTTCAAACCACATGGTCTAGACGGGGTCTTTTTCGCCAGCGGCTTATCTCTTTTCTATTTACTCCGTCAGTCTCATAGCCTCAAGTCGACAATAGCGTTCCGCTATATCCGAGGCTGATTCATCCATTTATCTATCAATGCGCTTCGTTTATTTGCGATACCATGTCTCGCGCACCTGCAGCAAGTCAAAAAGATGCAAACAAGAAAAGCCAAGAGTTCATCAATTTCAACATGGGATTTGGACCCCGGACCATTCGGAACATTTTCCTGATGTCCAGTACAACAGGCCCAAACTATGATATTTCTATTCAGTATGAGGAAAACTAGCTCAAAAGCTACATCTTGCTGTGCAGGAATGACGCTTCTGGATGCAGGCCGCACAGGTACGAGTATATCTTTCTTGCAAAGATGAAAGCATATTTTTAAAGTTTCACAATGCTGTGGATTGTGTCCCCCGCGAAAAGGACCAGCCAATCCAGCTCAGTGCTATTGAAAATTTTTGGTGCCGTTAGCATGCGTCGCTCATGCGATGTCCGCTGAAAATAGGAGCAAGATAAGAAACGCTGAGCAAGGCTACAAGCACTGCGCCGCCTCGAACGTTTCTTCTCCACCTGCAGACTGAAAGATTCTTTGCAGTGCAATTTCGGTCCAACTCATCTATCAACCTTCAGACTCCAGACTCCCGACCACGGTTCCTCCTGTATCCGGCCTCCATCCTTGTGAGTTCAGTCCTCAACTAACCACACACTCATTTGATGCAGAATACCAACGGGCAGTGGCTGCCTCCTCAACCGCAACAGCAAAGCCCGAATGACCATACGCTCCATCACATTCTGCTGCATTCGCTGCCGTTTCAGCCCCAGGTCAACGTACACGTTCGGCCACAGCTCCAACCTCCGTTGCAGCAGCCATCGCAACCCCCTCCTCTGCATCCTCTGGGGTCGTTCATGCCTCACCACACACAATCTCAACAACATACAAACCTACATCCCCACCAGATGCAGGTTCCCTTCAAAACGGTGGGCCATAGCGGCTCTCCGATTTATTATGTTCATCACGTGCAAACGAATGGACAGCGTTTACCTGTAGTTCCGCAAGGTTTGAAGATGGAAATCGATAGTGTGGGGGAACCTCCGGTCGCGGCCATGCCAGAAATACTAGTGTCTGATGGAAGCAAGAACTCGGCAGACAAGCAGCGCATCCGAGTCAATAGAGCCTGTGAACGCTGCAGGATCCATAAAATCAAATGTACGGGTTTGTATCCGTGCGCCAATTGCTCTAAGCATGGCATTGAGTGTGTGATTCGATCCGTCAAGTCTCAGTCGGATCCCGCCGCTGCTCGAAAGCGGCGTGTGGAAGAAGAAGATTCTAGCTCGTCGCCGCAGCCCAAAATGTCAGAAAATAGTCCTATGGACTATGGTACAGGAACCAGTGACGATACGCCTGGGAAATCCAAGCAAGTCTCCAGCCATGACCAAAGCCCGAGTAAGGATGCGAACTATACTAACTATTTGGAGAATCGAGTCAAGTACCTCGAACATCTCTTGGCCAGGAAGACGACCGGGCCTGATGCCCTGGGGTACCCCGAAGATCAACGCTTAAAGGATATCATGGAGATCCTAACACCTACGCTGACGAAATGGAAGGTGGCTCGCCGTGTGCATAGTGCATTGGCTATTCAACTCTGTCAGTCTCTATATGATGGTCTTTCGGTGGAAGCACGTGAAGGTTTGAGTGTGCCCAGAACTAACCATTATGGCTGGAACATGTCTGGATGCAACTACCTCAAGCTTGAAGGACTTCCTCCGGTTCCCAAAATGGAAGAACTTTGCCCGCAACGTCAGATGGACTTTCTAGATTTCTTCTTCCGAGAACTTAACCCCATCTATGCTATTCTTCACGAGTCGGTGTTCCGAGAACAGTTCGAAGCATTCCAAAAGCTTCAAAGTGACGAACCTGCATCCAACAACACGGCTTTGTTCCGGGCCATGATTTTCTTGGTGTTCGCCATGAGTATTCGTTTCAGCGAGTTCATGAAACCCAACGGGCCTTCCATGGAAATGCTTCATCTTGAGGAATCGCTTTTCAAGTACAGCTACCAAACCGTGCAGCTCTTCACACAGGAATGGGAGTCTTTTGAGTTGATCCAGTGCTGGCTCTTGACCACGTTATACTTGAGAATCACCCACAGACAAACATCGTGTTTCTTTGCATTGGGCAATGCCGTGAATATGTGCCGAGGAATGGGTTTGGGCAGATACGAGTCCATTATCCCCGACATTAAGCCATATACGAAGTTGAAAGCAGAAAAGATCTTTTTCTCGGTGTTCATTTTCGACCGAGTCATTGGGCTCCAGGGAGGGAGGTTTCGGTCTTTGAGCGATCTGGAAATCACTCGTGCCTTCCCTCTGCTTGATGATATAAGTGGCGCATGCAATGATGGCTGGGGCACGCTTCCGGCCCTTGCAATGGTGCATATAGCACGGTTGTCCAGTTTCATGGAAATCACTGTTTCGAACGATGAAGATCGCACCAAGGCAGAGCTTATCGAAAGAGAGTTTCTGGCCCTCGATGCATTTTTGGAGCGTGCAGGCTTCAATGACTTAGACAATAGCAAAATGCACTTGGAGAACTTGCCATTAGTATCGCCTATGGTCAAGGCGCAGGTACGGTTACATTACTGTGAGTTGATCCTGTCGGTGCATGGGAAAGGGTTGTTCAGCTACTTTGGGCAAAACGTATCGATTGAAGGCATGAATCTCGGACGGGTATTTGAAGCCAACAAGAAAACCATTGCTACGTTTAAAAAGCTAGAGGAGTTGAATTTCTTGAATGCGCCTTGGTACCTCACTTTGACATCCCTTCTCACAGTTGGAATCACCTGTCTAGTGTTTATGCACGTACGGTCCAATCTCGACGAGTCCAAAATGCTTTTGAACGAGTCCGTTGCATTTTTGAAAAAGTTACAAAATTCGCCGGTTCGAGACGAGCATGGGAAGCTTGTTTTCCGGCAGAGGTTCAAGATGGTAGAGGAGTGCATCTGGTTGATCAAGATGATCAACCACTTGATGATTTTAAGTTTTGAGCAGTCGATCAAGAGCTTGGCGGATCTCGGAACTGACCACGGGTCGTCTGCTGTCAACAAGAGACTCTTCCTGCAGTTTGGCTGGGAGGGTAACAAAGCAGGAGGAGTAGATCAGTTGGTGAACCAACGGAGCCAAAATGACGGCGACAATATGCGTCAAGACAATTGGCCTTCGTACTCGGGTCTCGTGATGGATAGCAGTCCCGAAAGTTGTGTATCGCAGCCCAAATCCAATACCGTGGCAGCAGAAGAGTTTCTTGAAAACTTTGCATGGTTCGAGCAATGGATGGACTCCAGCCAGGATATCTAGACTAAGCCCTGGATATTGGGTCTATACCTACGAAAAAAGAATTGATAAAAATAGAAGATCTACTACGAAAACGTGCTGAACTTTACCTGGTGTACTGATGTACAATCTGAAGTACCCCATTTATAACAGAGATTCATGTGACAGTGTAATCTGGGACCTGGAGTATGAGGGCCTGCATGCAACCAACGTCGGCGGGAGGTGTTCCGGGAGGTGCATGATCGGAAAAACTTGTGTGTTATCTGCAGGCATGCATGACGATGGCCCGGCCAAGTGGTGCCAGAATAAGCTTGAAAAAAGTTTCTTTCCCTAAGTGTACATATATCAACGGCGCTATTACCAGTGTATATAGCGTAAAATTATTATAGATCAAGCTTGAAATAATGGTCCTGTCTAGTCTGCTGTAGTTAGTAGTTAGTCTCTAGTCTGTCAGTCACTCACCAGTCCAAGCACATAGTCTGTCTATCCAAGCTCATAGTCTGTCTATCCAAGTACATAGTCTGCCAGTCACTTGCCAGTCCCAGTCTATGGCCAGTCGAAGTCTATGGCTAGTCCAAGTCTATGACCAGTGATGTACAATTGATGTATAATCACAGATAAATGTATAACCATTATAATGGCCAATATAAGTGACATGCTATTGGATGATCGGATCACTCTCGCTTGGCTCGGCATCGAAGTGCACTAATTTAAAACAATCACGTAATAACCTTCAACCAATACTAAGCAGCCCATATACAGGCACTTCAATGGTTATTGCATGGAACTACGCCAGCTCGCAGCAACGGTTACTGCCAAGATCAAATAGTTCGTGTATATTGTGTATATTAGTTGCAGGTCTAATAAGATAATGGCCAGGCGGCCGCGGCATCCGGGCCCGCGAGAGTGTGGGCTTGGGGAGAGTGCCTCAATATGGTGAGGAACAGAGGAGCATGAGGAATAGAGGAGCGGGAGGAAAGCCGAAAAGGGGCGAAATTGGGAGACAAATTGCGGGGGTATTACCTAATTGGGTAAAAATCTGGCGGAACTCAACGTTGGTTTCACCATTTCCTTTTTGTCTTTTCTTTTTTTGGTTCAATTCTCGGCTTTTTTTCGGCTTTTTTTGGCTTTTTTTTTTGCCTTGTAATTTCCCGACAAAATAACCTGTGCGGCCCGCAATGTGTCAAAAAACCAGGCTCAAGTGCGCATCGAATGAGAGGTCGCGAGAGGCGTGGCGAGCAAAATGCTCCGGATTCAGGCGGGGAGCCTGGGGAGGTGTGCATATAAGGCGTACTATCGCATTCATGAGGTTGCCGCCGGAAAATCTTTTTATGCACGGGAGAGGCTGGGGGGGAGGAGTGGGAAAAACCTGTTATGTGCAGGTCACCTGGGGGTCGATTTTCCACCTTCCAGTCGTGGTAACGGAACGAAACTCGGGGTATCTTTAAATAAGACTAGATCCATGAGGTGTACCGAGTTTCAGCTCATTTCATCTTGGGTGAGGTGTATTAGCCCATGTTTTACCTCCTCGAGCCACTGCTGAGTGCTCCGATATATACCCTATTATTCGCGCACTTCTCCATACTCACGGTGATGTAACGAATTCGTAGCTACACCACCTTCTTTTTCACGCCTTTTTTCACACCAAATATTCCACGCCATTTGTCCTATATACCCCTCGAAACCCACCCCACCACGTTCCGTTTCTTTCCGTTTTCGTTTTCCTGCCTAGCTATCCGCTGCTTTCTCCTCCTCCTTGGCCCCTATTGTGTATTCCGTCCCTTGCTCCCTCGCTGGCCTAGACCATGTCTGCCCCCGACAAAAAGTCCAAGGACGACAGACCTTACAAATGCACCATGTGTGACAAGGCCTTCCACCGCCTAGAGCACCAGACTCGGCACATCCGTACTCATACCGGTGAAAAGCCCCATCCTTGTACGTTTCCGGGCTGCACCAAGCGCTTTTCTCGCTCCGACGAGTTGACCAGACACTCCAGAATCCACAACAATCCCATGGCCCGGAAAAGGGGCAACCGTGCTGATGACCAGACCATGGAATCACCCTACCCCCTTATGCCCGACTCGGCCGTTCCTGTTCCTATGGCGGTGTCTGTTGCCTTTGATGCCAACGGCGCTCCTCATTATTACCAGAACCTGAGTTATCCGGTTTACGTGGTGCAACACCCTAACCAGCCGCTCATGCCGCCTTCCCTGGCGCTTGCCATGCCTCTACATGCTGCTCAGCTGTCCCATCTATATCCGCAGGGCCAGCAGCCCATCCAGCCAGCTCAGCTCCCCAGAAGCATCCCTAACGTGCAATCCGTGCCCAATGTTCCTCACATGCACGGGCCTTCGGTCTACTCCGGTACCAAGTCGCCTGCTTCTTCGTTGCTGTTCCAGAGACAGCCCAACCCTGCCGTGTTCTCCTTGCCATCTTCGCCCACAGGCATGCAACACTCCATGGCCCAGGGCCGTTTCCAGCCCCAAGAACAAGCCCCGTTCCACTTCAGTTTCACGCTGCCCTCGGTCCCCGTGGCCGTGCAGTCTTCCGATGCCATCTTTTCCAAAGGCACTCTACCGGTTCCGGTCGCATCCGGGGTAGCTGGTGACCAGCTTCAAAAGTCCAAGAGTCAGACGTCCATCACATCTGCTTCGAGCCAGATATTCACCAACACAGGCGCCAACTCCGCCGAAGAGTCTGCCACCCACTCACTCAGCACATCGCCAGACCCTAATAGTCTGCGTAAAGTACCTCCATCTTTTACCAACCTTAACGACTACTTCCAAAAACGAAGGCAGGCATCGTCGGGATCGTTGCTGAAGCTCAAATCCAGCCAGTCCGTCAGTAGCTTGTCGTCACTCAACTCTTTCTCGCAGATCCAACGCATGACTCCTCTCAAATCGTCACCACCGGGAGTCCAGGCCAGCGTGCCTAAGCAGCCGTCGCTGACGCAGTTGAACTTGGAGTTTGCACAGCCCAGCAAGAAGTCCCGTCCCAACTCGCCGTCTCAATCAGCCATGAACTTATACATGACGCCCAACTTGGTGCAAGAGAGACCCGTACCGCACCGGTCTCCATCAGCCGGGCATCTCACGCAAGCTCAGGTCCGCAGCAATGCATCTTTCATAATATCGCCGTCGGAGACTCCGCTTCAAACGCCGTCGCATTCGCCACCTTTGCATCCACAGGTAACCACCAACGATAAAGAGCTCAACTCGTTCTCGTTAATTAGTAAGTTGGAGAAGCAGAAGTCACAGTGGGAGCAGCAAGACACGAGCATAGCAGTCAATGGCACCACGCTACCACCGATCCGGACAGTGTTCAATTTTGAGAATTGACATTGCCGACAGTAATACAGGTTCGTTATAGAGTAATACATTCAGAATAGTGTAAGCGGCCATGATGTGCTACAGTATAGAAACAGAGACAGATGTAGTCATAGAAGTCCAAGTGCAAGTGCAGTACAAATAGTGTAGTAGTAGTAATTATAGGGTTAGTAATAGATATTTACTTACCATAGTCGAAGACTAGATATCGATATTCTATGGCCATAGAAATACATATAAAACAGAGAAGTAATAAGAATAGTAAAAGTAAGGGGAAGGGGAATGGGAATAGTTATATGCACCATAGTCTCAGAGAGAGGTGCCATAGCTTCGACAGCCAGACACTCCATATTCCTAGGCACTCCATATTCTTATACACTCCATATTCATGGAAAGAGATAGATATAGAAATAAAAAGAGGTACGGTCGAAGGTATAGTCATAGACAAAGACTTTTGTATAGACATATATATAGATACAGAGTCATAGTCATGGAAATATTTATAGACATAGATTCACCATATGCACTGAGACTGAGACTGAGACTGAGACTGGGTCATACCATAGTCATAGTCATATACATAGTCATAGGCATAGATATGGGTATGGTATAGATATAGCTAGCCATAGACATAGACATATATATGGTATAGTTTAGACAGAGAGATGACCAAGAAGAACATGGACAAGGGTTCATAACCATAGTCATGACCATAGACGTACCAAGAAGTGACATGACATAGACTTGACCTTTGCACTACCATAGATGAACTGTATACAAGTAATGGTATCGTCGTAGTTATATTAGAATCATGACCATAGCCAATTGGATATAGAGAGAGTGACATCATGAGAGATCATCATGAGGGGCCAGGGAGGTATGAGTATTGTCAGAGAGATATGAGTATTATCAGAGAGATATGAGTATTGTCAGAGAGATATGAGTATTGTCAGAGAGATAAGAGTATTGTCAGAGAGGTATGAGTAGTATTGGCTATAGAGTATAGAGGGTCAGGACTATGACTACATAACTACATAACTACAGCCAGATATAACCACCACCATTAAAGATGTTGGGAACATCGTGAAGGGTCGCAATGGGGCCGCAATAGGTGGTAATGGCGCGCGATTGGGTGGTGATAGGTAGTGACATGTGAGAGTAGGTTTACACTTTTTCTCATGTCAGACAATTTCCACTGCGCTGTACTGTCATGCTCGAATCCCAACAATACTCCAAACAAAGAGCATGTCATTACTCATGCACCATACCCCGCAACCAACCCATTGATTTCTAAAAACAAATCGTCATTGAGGTTACATTAACATTAAACTAATATTAGATTATTAGTAAAAATAGTAGATTATTGGTGAATATAGTAAATATAGTAAATAGTAGTAAATATAGTAAATAGTAGTAAATATAGTAAATAGTAGTAAATAGTAGTAGACTATCAGTAGACTAATAGATGAAATATTAGTTAATAGCAGAACAAAGATTATGGAAGTGAAAGTGCGATTAGTAAGACGTTGTGCAATAATTATTATATGTTACAACCAACAAGTGAGGCAGAATATAGATTGTTTTGCGGAAAGCGATTGTTTCGAAAATGTAACAGAATATGCGAGTGGAGGGGAAGATTAACAGATGGGAGGCGAGGGTGCTCATAACCATGGAGGCCCGCACAGCAGGAATAAACCAAAAGTGGTGGTGGGTAGATCATTTTGTTAGGCTCCATTCAGTCACCCGCAGAACATGGGTGACGCGAGCAATAACTGTACGCAGAACAAAGGGTGGAATATGATGGTTATATGCAGGTGCTCGGGGGCGGAGGAATCATTGAAAAACTTTTCTCACCGCTCTCTCCCTTGTTTTCCCCAAAGCTTTCAATTCACTTCCTTATAAACCTTTCTTGGAGAGTGTAGGTACAATACTTTGAAATACTCATTCCATACTATTGCCCTTCCTCCCTTGGGTTTTGTCCGACTCGACACTTACCGGGCTTTTTCCTTTTGTTCAGGAATTGGTGCCGCTGTTTGAGCCTCCAACCCTTTGTCCCACCAGAAAGCGTTTCTGTTCCTTGTGGACTCCCCCCACCCCCTCCTCGGTAGTTCAACGCGAGCTTTTGACTAAGTCCTCGTGTCTGTCTGCCTTTTGGTTTTTGCCTGGTCCTCTGGTTCTAGCCTCTATTATCCCTGGTCCTTAGGCTCTTGCCTTTGTTTTCCCGCCTGCCCTCCGTTTTTGCCATGTACCTGGCCTATTATAGCCTCGGCACATCCGGCCACCGTGTCGCCTCCCTGTATGGGTTTGTGCCGAACCCGGCCTATGGCTCCCAGATGTTTGGGCCTGCTACCATGATGCCTCCTCCCCCGCCGGCTTACTACCAGCCTCACTTGTATGCGCCTCCAATGGCTCCGGCTCCTCAACAAGCGCCTGTGACTGGTGGAATCAGTGCTGTCTTGGAGTATGAACCGGCAACCATGTCCGCATTTATGTGCTGGTGTATTTTCGGCATGCTCAGTCAAAATAGAAGCCCCTCTAAGGACTTCGAGAGCTCGGTCATGGCCATTTTGAATGCCACCCGCTTGCCCAGATCCACCATCCTCGTGGCTTTGGAATATACAAACCAGCGTTTCATGAATGCCCTGCGCAAGACCTTGTCTGACCAGGACATGTACATGATCTTGGTTATTGCGCTCGTGTTGGCCAATAAGTTCAACGACGACAATACCTTCACCAACAAATCGTGGTCCAGCGCAAGTGGCATCAAGGTGGCTCTGATCAACACAGAGGAATCGCTCTGGTTGGCCGCGGTTAACTGGAGATTGAATGTTATCAAGCTTCTTCCCGAGATCAGCACCTTGGAAGAGTGCTGGAAGACCTGGCTCCAGAAGTACACTTACGTGCCGCTTCAAGCCACTTTGCCCAGTGCTTACCCTCCCGCTGCTGCTCCTCATCAAAGGTATTACAACTCCATCCCCTCCTCGCCCGCCTATACTACAGATTCGTCCGTGTATGGGTACTCGTCTCCAAGCACTGCGTCGCCCATCAGATACAATGACAGGCCCCCTATGCCGGTGATGGGCAACTACCACTACACTGTGCAGACCAATCCATATGCACAGCCTCCACAGCCATCTATTTGGTCACAGGAGCCGGCCAAACCTGCCCCGCTCCCTGGCCAGGGCTACTATGGATACGTCAATCCATACTACAACAACAACAACAACAACAACAACATCATCAACATCAACTGTTTGACCACGTGCTAATTACCCTTTCCCAGTGCAGCAACCATGCCTTGATTAGATTCGAGCTCATGCAAAATATTTCACGTGAGCAACCCAAGCTTTAATTCCAAAACAAGCATCTTAAGCTTTAATTCCAAAACAAAAAAAAAAATCTGGCCTCGTGCCTTGTTGTTTCTGCGTATAGTCACTGGCTAATACTTTCGGCATTGTCTCCTTTATGAGACGGTTTAATATATTATTAAAACAGTCTTGCTGTAGTGCTCAGTGCACTAATACCACACCATACCATATGAATATGTCTACAACTGGTCTACTTGGACTTAAAAAACATAACTTTGAGTGTATCTAACAATCATAACTTTTGAGTATCTATTCGTCGTCCTTGGCTTCGAACTCGCCATCTTCTTCCTCGTCTTCCTCGGCCAACCCGGTCTCCTCTGCAGCCTTCTTGTAGTCCACCACTTTGCCTCTGGTTCTTCTGCCCCCAGTGATGATGTTGGACTCGTCGATTTCCAACAAGTTGTCCTCGTCGTCGTCTTCATCGTCGTTCTCGGGCTCCTCTGCGTTTTCCTTGTCGTCGTCGTCGGACTCTGGGTCCTCCTTTGGAAGGTCGTCGTATTGGCGTCTTCTGGCCTTTCTCTTGGACTTTTCAGTCTCGGGAGCAGCCTCGTCATTGGGGCGTTTCTTATCGTTTCCATCTTCCTCAGAAGCACCCGAAGCACCCGAAGCAGCCTCACTTCGGTCCTCTGTTTTGGCCTCTGGAGCCTCTGCAGAAGCACCATCAGCACTCTCAGAAGTAACCTTGGACTCAGTGGTCTCAGGTTTTGTCTCAATGGTCTCGGACTCAGGAACGGTCGAGTCGACCTTTGGCGTGACACTCAGTTCGGTTTCAGCAGACATGATTGGCAATTGCTGGAGTATGTTGTGGAGAGAAAAGTGCCGTACAACGAGCACGCGCGTGGGCCTCAGTTGCTGCTGCACTGCGACTGTATGAAGCATCGACCCACTGCCTAATTCTGCCACCCTTCCGATCTCCACCTCAACCGTGTTTTCCTTTTTTTTATCTCTTTGTTATTCTGTCTCTTTTTTCCTCTTTCTCTCTTCCCCCCCTGTTTTCTGTCTAGACATACTCTTCTTCAGTGTACTTCTATTCCAGTTCTTCTGGTTTTTCTATGGCCTGTGTATACTGTCTGGTATCTAGACTACATTTCAGTCCACCATTTACTCGTACATATTATTTTCAACTCAATTGTTTGATAATGGCTAAGTAACTACACTGTTCCATTATTATGACGGTTACTGGTTTTAATTTGACTATTGTATAGCTCTAGCTCTAGCTCTAGCTCTAGTTCAACTACTCTATGGCTCAATGCCCTAGTATTTCTCTATAATTCTGGCACCATGCCCTAATTCTGGCACCATGCCCTAATTCTTCCTCTATAGTTAAACTTCTGGCTCTTTAACAATACTTCACTAGGATAAATTCTTGGGCTGTTTTACATTCTCTACTTGTGCTCCTGATAATTAATCTCCTTGAGTTCTGATACCGAATGGCTATATTGAACTCTCCAGTACTTACTTCACACCAGTATTAAACTTCAGGTAGTTAAAAAATCTCTAACAATTTCTAATCTCTAATACACTCCAGTAGTTAATTCATAACCATTTCCCATTATAGATTAGATCCTTGGGCTCAATAGGTACTGTAGTACTTCTAGTCTTTATGCACTCTATGGATGTCAATATCGATATCAGCGTACACTCAAATAAGTTGAATTTTGGATATTCAGAATGGTGGGTAAAAATTTTTATCATACAATTTCGGATATAAAAAATCATTTGCTCGTGTTTATATTGTTCTACGTGTGCTCGATGACACTATTGGGTGTATTGCTGGTGGTCCTGCACCTCCCGCATTATTAAACTCTATTCCCCATACGACGCTCGTAACAACCTCCTTTCACTGTTTCACTACCCAACAAAATTCTGCCACTGTATGAACTCCTTTTTATTTTGACTAAAATATTCTCTCCTACAATAATTCTATACTGTAATCTGTACTGTTATCTCTGCTTACAGTGTCATGTTATCTAGCTACATTTACCAGCCATACTGGATGACACCAAGTGATTGATTTTTAATGAATTCCTTAACTTGAGGTATTGTTAGGGATTTAAACCATGACTGGAATACTACTATTGTAGAATTTCTATAGCTATGTTAGGGTGTACAGGTCTAGTCTAGTATAATCTAGTATAGTGCGGATACCTTCAAATAAAGGCCATTATTTTTTAACACTTAAGTTTCAATCAAAACGTGCTCTTAGCATTACATTTACTTACACCCCTTTTTACCCAATCCTTAGTTCCGCACTTTATTTTCGCACCCAATTTTCTTCCCCTAAGCTGAGAGTGGAGGTTAGATTGAGACTAAAGGGTTGAACGAGAAGAGACTGGCAATATGCCCAGAATTTGGAGCAGCAGCTTTCAATTAAAAGATATAGAAGAGGTGCGGATTTTTCTAGGCTGAACAATCTGGTGGGAACTTGTGGTACTAGATTTCATCTAGAAACACTCTATCATCAAGCTTTGCGCTAGCCAGTTGATGTTATTCATGGCCAGTTGATGTTACTCATAGTCATTTAACTCTACTCTTTTTCTAGCTGATTTAGCAGTTCTCGAGACACATTCATACCACGAAATCATTAAGTGTTCCTATGTGCCTGCTTGATGTGTACTGTCCAGCACCCACTACTACACTCATAGAACAGCTCAATCCATGTACCATACTCCATGACATGAATTCATCAGACATTAAGTATTCAAATTATGAGATACTAATGAGAAACAATGAAGTCATATCTAGTAATTTCTAGTAATTTCTAGTGTACTAGTTAGAATAGTTGGTGAATGCAGGAGATTGTTTAGCACTTGGTACCCTATTCCTGTGGTGGTATAGTAGTGTTGGAGTGATAGAATAGTGAGAAAGTGGTAGAGGGGTAGAATAGTGGTAGTACATTGATCTTTGAACATTGACCTTTGAACATTCAACATTAAAGTATAGTTCAATAAAATACATTAATCATATTTTTATTAGACCCACCTTCGGTAGTGCTCTACCTGTTGAGGTATTTTCAGCCTATACTGTCCAATCTTTTTTCCTGATCACTCCCGATCACTCCAAATTCTTCCCGATTTTGCCCCCTCCTCCTTCTAGGACTAATCGGCAAATGAAAACAGTAAACAGAGTGCCTGACGTAACAACACGAGTCTAACAATTCTATACTTTTCGCTTTTAGTTCTTTATTCATTTTTATTTTCAATGTTATCTTAAATATCGACCCACCAAAGGCTGGAAGAAATCGATTGAAACATCGTGATAAAGATAATCTATCTTATTTTCATAATTTTCTAATCCATTTATTAAAATGGCGTTTGACTTGCCCTTGACCAGTTATGAGTCTCGCACGACGCAGTATGTAAAGCGAGATGTGAGACTCAGCTCCACGGCAATGGCTTCAATCAACAAAAAGACCCGGCTCGCGGACTTGGTCCACCATCGGCTCAGGGTCTCCATTCTAGATGGTAGATCATTCACCGGCCAGCTCTTGGCCTTCGACAAGCACTTGAATCTTGTTTTGGCCGATACTGAGGAGTCCAGAATCACTAAGAAGGCGTACCAGGAGCTTCTCAAGAGCAAGGCTTCGGGTGGGGCCAAGGTGCAGGATGAAAAACGATTTCTTGGGCTCGTGATTCTTAGAGGAGAGCAGGTGGTTCATGTCACAGTGGTCAGTGGGCCTACTGCAGATGTCAAGAAGAGGCTAACTCAGATGACGCGAGGTAAGGGTACGGCCAAGCCACTTAAGATCTCCGCAGCCAGTCTGGCGGGGGTAACCAAGCCAGCTCTCAAGGGTCCAAGGAGGTGATCTTTTGAAAAAGAAGAAGGAAAAGAGGAAGAGGTGTGAGGTGTGAGGTGTGAACTTGAATAGACAGAAGGTGTGAAAAATCATGCAAATATAAGCTTTAATCCAAATATAGCTCGAGAGAAAGTGTAGTTACAAGAAATGATTTCTGATGTTATGTTCATGTGTTATGTTCCATATTCTGACTAAACTTGGGTTCTGGGTTATGTGTTCTCAGGTTATGGCTGGTGATATGGGTCTGGGACTATGGGTCTGGGACTATGGGTCTGGGACTATGGGTCTGGGACTATGTGTTCTCAAGCTGAGTGTTCTTTCTGAGAAGTCAGTATTAGTATATAATTAGAGTTAGCAGCACGAAGAGTTGTTCTTCCGTTTCTTGTCCTGAGGGGCTGGGGTCAACGAGATCGTGGGCCCACCTCTGGGCTTGGCCGAGGCATTCTCGTTTGTGTCTAATTGATGCTTGCTGATCATCTCGTAAATGTTCTTCAACAACTGGTGGAAAGACAAGTCCACATTGTCTGATGACAACGCAGAGGCCTCGGTGAACAACAAATTGTTTTCCGTCGCAAAGCTCTTGGCCTCGTCCGTGGGGACTGCCCTCAAGTGATCCAAATCCGACTTGTTACCAACCAACTCAATCACTATATTTGCATCGGCATGGTCTTTCAACTCCTTCAACCACCGCGACACTGACTCGTACGATTCTGTCTTGGAGATGTCGTACACAATCAACGCTCCCACCGCACCTCGGTAGTAGGCTGACGTGATGGCACGGTACCGCTCTTGGCCCGCCGTATCCCAGATCTGGGCCTTGACTCTCTTGCCGTCGATTTCCAACGTTCTCGTGGCAAATTCCACACCGATCGTGGACCGGGACTCCAAGTTAAACTCGTCTCTGGTGAACCGGGATAGCAAATTGGACTTGCCCACACCTGAGTCGCCAATCAACACGATCTTGTAGAGGTACTCGTAGTCGTACGAGTAGTCGTCGGTATTATCACTCATTTGCTGCTGTGGCTGGAATAATGGGGCGCTGCTGTTGTGCTTGAAGGGGAGGAGTGTGTGTGTGGTCAAAAAGAAAAGAAAAGAACCGATGTGCTTGGATGCTGATGGAGATTCTGTGGCCCTGAGGTACCAGTGTGCACTGAGGAGGGCTTTGAGTGTTTTTGTATTTGAAGAGACAAGCCAACTAGCTAAGACGCGGCAGGAAACGTGGCGTTTGTTGAGGGCGTGGGGAGAGAAATCCTCTTTGTAGGGGAAAAATGTAGAGGTGAGCGAGCCTGGCGGTGCACCCGTGCCTTCTGCGTGAGCAGCTCCACGCAAACGACTTTCGTCTGTCTCTGTGTCCTGCATAGATTATCCCTCTTCAATGTGGTACCCTAAACACTAAGGTACTAAATAATGGGTTTGATGGTTTGTGATTGATTATTTTGGCTTGAGAATGGTGCATTTATGTGTCAATAGTTGCACGTGACTGGTACGTGATCCTTACTTATTATGAGGTTGGTGATTGGTGGTCAGCACAATGTACAATGTACAATGTACAATGTACTATGGCACTCTCACTACTTACTACTAGATCATTACTTACTACTAGATATATGTTAGATAATATACAATCAAGTCTTATAGAATCGTACTATTTTTCTTAATGATCATACAATTGAGTAAATTGTGCTGATGGATCTGTCTGTTTCTTTATTGCACTGATGTGTGTATTGCTGGGATCAATCACGTTGCACCCGGTTGTTGTCTTCTCTGGCGGCCTTGCGCTCCAACTCATCCCAGTCTTCACCCTCGCTCTCTTCGTCTCCGCTTCCACTGCCCTCGGATCCGGATCCATCCGATGAGTATGCGTCCTCACTTTCTTCTTCACTGGCAACATCTTCGTCCGATGGGTCCTCATCACTGACTTCGAACTCTGACTCCTCTTCCTCTGATTCGTCCATGTCACTGTCTCCATCTCCGGTCAAACAACGCCATCCTCCGTCCGAGAAGAACGCATATGGGTCCGAGTTGATGGTCTTCATAAGCGTACCCCAGTTCAAGTTCATTTGTCCTTCACTGAATGGGATATCCACATTGGTTAACCAGTTCTTGACGTCCTCCAAAAGCTCCATGGGGATGGTGTTGATGTGAACAGGGGTCTTCAGGAAGTCCTTGAAAACAAACACCATATCGAAATTCTTTAAGCCAAACTGCACACGCTCTAAGTGCGCCACCTCGATTTCCTCCAACGTCACCACTAAGTATGGTGGGTCGATGAGCGAGATCAAACAGTCTCTGGTGGGCATACAGAATACAGCTGATCTGAATGGCACTCCCTGGAATCCCAATTCTCTGAATGGAATATCCAAGTCGATGGCTCCGTGGGATGCATCGCTAATCAACTCTGCAAACGTCTTGAACTCCTTGTCCAACATGGCTTTTCTTCTTCTTTCCTCCTGCTCCTGTTGCAACTCATCCTCGTCTCCGTATCTGTATTTTCTCTTGCGGCCTCCAGTCTCATCGAATGCCATGTCGCTGGCTTCACGGTAGAACTGAACGTCATTTGTCTTTCTCTTACCAATCATGATGGGGCTCTTCAAATGACAGTGGATAAGCACAATCAACTCATCCTTACAAGGTTGAAAGAACAAGTGCTTGATGTTAGAGAAAAGAATGTCGATTCTTTGGTCTGCTCTGAATGAAGACTGGTATCTTATACCGTTCTCGTGGATCTGCAAAACACCTCCGATTTTCTTTGTGTCTGGAGTTGGTCTGACGAACACCTGCTCGAGCTTCTTCATCCGAGAACCCTTTAATTCAACCAAGTTGCCTTGAGAAACAACATCCGCCAATTGCTTTCTCTCGGCCTCTCTCTTGACACTTTCTTTTTTCAAGTCTTGAATGGCCTTATAAACATCAACCATTCTTTGACGGTCACGCGACTTGAACGTGATCGACCTAACAAACAGGTTCTCGGGTGAATCTTCATATGGCAACTCGGTTCTCTTGCTATTGGCACCTCCAGCAGCACCAGGAGAGTTGAAGTTCAACCGTAAGAACGTGTAGTCACCTTCCTCATTTTGAGAACCGTTCTTGAAAGCATTGATGTGGAAAGGAACAGGTCTGCCGAAAATGGGCAATATGATGGTGTGGTTCTTGTAATCAATGTGGATCTTCAAGTCCTTCACACTGCTGGGGATCTGAGACTCTCTCACATAAGATTCGTATCTCTTGAACACAGGACCCAAGTCAGATGCATCGGTAGCATCAGCTCTAGAAAAACGGGCAATACCCTCTTGTTGTCTCTTTTCGTGTAGCTTTCTTTGGGCCTCTTGACGGACCTTTTCGGCATTGACATCGTCAGCTGCAGCACCTTCATTTCTCAACTTCGACTTCAATGTTTTGGGGCCTGGCTGGACTGCTGGCTTTCTCTCCTTCTCCAAGCTGCTTTCGGACTTGATCTTTTTGTCGCCATTTTGCAGCTTGGGTTTCTTCAGCGAATCGTCATCTTTGAAGTAGAATGTGACCTCCTTTCTTGCCTTTTGGTACTCACTCAAGAGAATAGCTTCGCCCTCGCTGACCTTGAAAGTGTCAGTAAGCAAGAGCGCATAGTTCTTTAATTTGGAGTTCGAAGAGCCCGAGTTGGTCAAGTTGTTGAACCCAATGGTCAAGGAAACGATCTGGCCGTTGATCAAAGGTCTCTCATTCTTTGAGCTCAACATAAGAGTGGTGTCACGGAATTCAATACCGGTCAACCAGCCTGCATTCTTGGTGAAATGGCTGACCAAGTCTGCATTTTTGGATTTGATGAACTCAATGGCTCCTTCGTAGACTTCCTTGGCAATAGCACCATCTTTCAATAAGTCCTTGGCAATGTGGCTCTGCAACTCCAACAAGATATCGTAGTTGGCCTCCATTTCTGGGGTGGGGTCAATCATAAATGTTCTGGCAATGTTGGAGCAGTAATTCTTGTAACGCATTCCCATAGATGCGATGATGGCACCATCGCCAACAAAGCGTTTTTCGGTAGACAAAGCACTTGGCTTCAAATCATATTCGCCACCGCTTTGCACTATAGGAGCATAGCACCAGTCCGCAAGCTCAGGGTCGAACTCCTTGGACGACTGTAAGAGCTTCTTGCCCAAAGCCGTTCTGGTGAACCACTTGTTGGAGTCGATTTTCTTGTCGAGTTTGTCAGAAACATCGATATTGGTTGTTTTTGTCTCGTTGTCCACGAGCTCCATCATATCGTTGGAGAACAAGTCCATCATCACCACCGAAGCATTAGAAGCCAAGGCACTGCAACGGAACTCCTCAGCATCCTTGAGTTCTACGGCCTTGGAGACAAGAACGGCACAATCAACGAACAGCAAGTTTTCTGCTTTGGAGACCTCGGTCCATTCGTCAATAAACTTGCCTTTACATGTATCCTTGGCGATATGGCCAATCTGGTTTTCACCGGGGGCCGTTTGCTTCAATTCCGCCACCAATTTGGTGAACAACAGCTTGTTGTGTTGCTGGTCCTTTGTTCTGGTCCAAATCTCAAGATTATTGGCGGAACCAGAGGCCGAAGGCAAATGTTTCAAGTGCTTGGCCTTACCTTCACTGGTGATAATAACACACTTTTCGTGGGAGATGTAGATGGCGCTATGGGCAAACTCATAGCCAAGAAGCCAGAGCTGCAACACGGTTGTTTTCTGGTAGGAGGAGTCGTCGTCTCTGGCCCCCACGAGGAGGAGAAGACACTTGGCGCCGTTGTCTGCAGGCAACGACTTCTGCAAGATCGACAATCTTTTGTGGAACAACGCGGCGTCAATTGCTACCTCAGACATGATGTATTGTGGGGAATTGATATGTGTAGAGGCCGGCCGCTTCAATGACTGGTTGTTGTATTCACAGGCGGTGGGAGGCAGGCCGAAGTTTTTTCGGGTGCGAGTGGGTTGGGCTGCGTGGGAGAGCTGCGTGGTGAGCAATTGCGACGCGCCTTCTGCTCAGGACGTGTTTTACCTACTGCCTACTACCCACTGTTTAAAGCCTAACTTGGGTATCCATTGTTATGTCCCAATATTTTTTTTTTTTTTTTTTTTTAACACATGAGTTTTCTTGGTCTGTTTTTTTTTGGATATGATGATAATTGTAAGAAATTTATTGTAGGAACTTTGATGTTAGTCAATGTTAGTGAATGTTAGTGAATGTTGGTTAATTGATGTACCATGTGGAAACATCTTATTGTGTGTGTATTCATGATGTGTTGTGATACTTAATACTCAATGTTAGTATGGTGTGCGTACATGTTAGGTTAGACCAGAGTGAGCAGTTACGATGAGCGGTTAGAGTGAGGGTGAGAGTGAGGGTGAAAAGAAACAGTGAACAGTGAACAGTGAAAAGGAACAGTGAACAGTGAAAAGGAACAGTGAACAGTGAACAGTGAACAACGAAAGTGAACAGTGAAGTAGTCTTGATTCATGAGCCCTCGATTGGTCTCCATGTCTACCACCAATTAACATAAGCCTCATAGACTTATAGGGCACAATTATCTATATATTGATGGCATGGATAGATATTGTACTGATGTACTGAACTCCACAAGAATAAAGTGTATACTGCTTGATTTCAACTCACAAGAATAAAGTGTATACTGCTTGATTAAAACTCACAAGAATAAAGTGTATACTGCTTGATTTCAACTCACAAGAATAAAGTGTATACTGCTTGATTACAACTCACTAGCTTAACTATAGCTTGAAGTAGTGCTCAATTCCCATCAATATATACATCCACCATTGAAAGTTAATAGGTAATGTTCACAGGGTTCTCTGAAGTGATATCTAGGGTCAATATTATATTGAATGACTAACAGTATATTGATGTTTTATTATGAACCCTATAATCTGTTATAGATGAAGTCAATTCAGTTGGACTGCCATATATTGACTAAAATATAAACCCTGGTTTTTCATGTAATTATTAACTAATATACATTATCTCATCATTTAATAGGGTTTACACCTATTTCTTTAAATAACGCATCATATTTTTGATCATGATCATTATGCCTGCCTTCGGTGGAATATATTTTTGAATCTCTTATTTAAAAGAGTTACTGTTCGTCGTATTATAATTTCTTTTTATACGGTTAGTTTTCAACTAGTATTTTTCATACTATTCATATTATTATAAGGATGATATTTTTTTTTGGATTTTGAGCTATTGTTCTTAGTATAACCCATATACTTTACTAAATCCTATTCCTATTAAGATATTTCTCCATTTCACATAACATTCCGAGACTACCTCGTTGGATAGCCCCTCTGTGGTTATGTCTTCATGTATTGATATTATTATTAATAATCCACAATGATTATATTTGTAACGGTATGATAATGATGGTAATGATGGTAATGATCACGATACGGTAATGATACGGTAATGATGGTAACGATATGGTAATGATGGTAACGATATGGTAATGATGGAATGATGGTGATAATGGTAATTCTGGATACTCATGTATGGGCTTAAAGTTTAAATAACAGCACCCTTCAAGTCTTTTATTTAGCTTCTAATTGACTGTTTGCATTGTCTTATGTGTGCATTGATGGTTTCCAGAGTGTATTCGTAGGCTTTTGATTGTGTAGTGCCTCTTTGGTCTACAGTGCCAGAAGGATCATTAACCCACTACATATAAGTCTAAATTAAATACATCAATGATTCTCAGTTACTCTAAATTATGATGTAGATTTAAAAATGACGACATTCGTAACTAGTTAGTCTCGTTACTTACTACTTCATCCATGGCTAATGTACTGTCTGATTGACTAGGTTCCAGCCATAAGACCAGTCGAGCCCGTCATAGCCATGAAAAATCACTACTACAGTTTTTCTTTAAGTTATCTTTAGGTACATCACATTATNATGATACACCACTACACTATGATACACCACTACACTATGATACACCACTACACTATGATACACCACTACACTATGATACACCACTACACTATGATACACCACTACACTATGATACACCACTACACTATGATACACCACTACACTATGATACACCACTACACTATGATACACCACTACACTATGATACACCACTACACTATGATACACCACTACACTATGATACACCACTACACTATGATACACCACTACACTACTTTCTATTGTACTACACTATAGTTGTTATGTTCTTTATAACGTATATTACCTAAACTTGTATTCGTTGATGGTTCCTCAAAAGAGGAACCGAGGTGGTTTATATAACTTTGAGAGAAACGTGTTACCGGAAAACTCTCCACCAGAACAATGGTAAGGATTGTTCTGGAAT
>NLAO01002063.1:0-18378 GCA_002370835.1 Metschnikowia continentalis | reverse complement strand
CACCTCGCACCTCATTTAAGACTTTGGTCTTGTAAGGTACAACTTACTTATCCCTGTATACTAATATATACTAAAACACAAGTTGAAAAGTATTGTGGTACATATAAGAGGAGAAGAGGAGAAGAGGAGAAGAGGAGAAGAGGAGAAGAGGAGATAAAAATCTATTATATCCAATAATGAAATAAATATATAAACACTCAGCTTAGCTGCGGGCAGAGGTGGTTAAATTTAATTAATTGCACTTAAGGACCAGACATTTTCCCGGTGGGTGTACGGTGTTTTTTAAAACTATTCAAACCAGCGCGACAAAATGTTTCGAACCAGTGCGGCAAATTGATTCAAACAACACTAGCAAAATTAAACAAACCAATAATTCAAAAAGTTTCATACTCCTTGGCACAGTCTTTGAAACCAAATACAATTTATTGTATACAGGATAACAAGGAAACCAGTTCAGTTCCATCCGTTTCTCACCCTTGATTGGTACTACAAGACTCCCGAATGTCGTACATATGAGGCAACCCTCCAGATTTCAGATTTCAGATTTCAGATTTCAGATTTCAGATTTCAGATTTAAGATTTAAGATTTAAGATTTAAGATTTAAGATTTCAGAATATTGAGNAGATTTCAGATTTAAGATTTAAGATTTAAGATTTAAGATTTAAGATTTCAGAATATTGAGTTCTAATAAAAGTTGGTGTGAAACATTACGCCATTTGGTTTGAAAGACTGTGCGCGAAGGGGTACGAAACATTTTGTCTTCTTGGTTCGAAACATTTTGTCTTCTTGGTTCGAAACATTTTGTCGCGCTGGTTTGAATAGTTTTGAAAAACACTGTATTAAAAGTCCACAACTAGTTGAAATGGAGATATACTATATTTTATATTTTACTTTATTTTATCTAATGATTGGTACAATAAATCTAAATGTTTAAATCTTAAATCTTTAGTTGATACTAATTCAATGTCTCCTTGAAGTATAGTTATACCTAATGAGAATTTAATGTCTAATAGTATATATACCCATAATCATGAATTTATAAATAAAATTAAACAAATTACAGCTATTCGTAATGGATATATTATTAAAACACCCTTTAATATTACCATTTAAAACATAATTAGTTAAATGATTCAAATCTCTTTTGATATGTTTAGTTGGAGTTTCTGTTATATCCAAATTATTTGAAAGAAATACTGTATTAGTTTTATATTTTATATCAGAATTATTTTTAAAAATTTGGTTCTCCATTGAGAAAACCTCTAAATCAATTTAAAAACTCATAACTCCTGAAACATAAATTCCATATTCCATTGAAATAAAATTTGTAATTATATCTAGATTTAAAAATACATTAAAGTATTGTGTTATTGTGTCATATAGTATTGTATAGAGTGTAATAATATGATGTAGTATAGTCTAGTGTAGTGTAAAATAGTTCAATAACCTTACCACTGTGATTACTTAATCTATAACTGCCAAGTACAGTGTTTTCAAAATTATTCAAACCAGCGTGACAAAATGTTTCGAACCAAGACGACAAAAAGTTTCAAACCAGCGCGCCAAAATGTTTCGTACCCCTTCGCACAGGCTTTCAAACCAAAGGGCGTAATGTTTCACACCAACTTTTATTAGAATTTAATATTCTAAAATTTTGAATCTGGAAGATTGCCTCATATGGTACTACATTTGGGACAGAAGTCTTGCAGTATCAATCAAGGGTGAAAAACGGACGGAACCTAACTGGTTTCTTTGTTATCCTGTATACAACAACTTGTATCTGGTTTGAAAGACTGTGCTAAGAAGTACGAATCATTTTATCGCACTGGTTTGAATCATTTTGTCGCGCTAGTTTGAATAATTTTGAAAAACATTGTATTGGCTCAGAGTGCTCGAAATTCTCTCAATATTGAGGGACATGGCCATTGTGCGACATACAATAACATATGATATCAATCCACTTTTATGAATTTAGTTAAGATATTGAATAGACGAGACAAAAAGAGAAATGTTATTATGTTAGAAGAAAAAAATGAAAAAAAAATATGTAAGCTCGTGCTTGAATTGGATAAAGTGGGCGAGAAAGTGATTAGAGATTATGAGCCCTGATACTCCAGAAATTCTCTAAGAAATAAACTGTAGAACTACTAAAGTCTAACTACATTAAAAGATTTAGGGAATAAATTCAGAACATCCGAAAAGGCTTCCCAGAGCCTATGGTATTCTGTATAGTAGCAAACAACTATAGATAAAATTATGTACACTTGATCTAAAAAGTATAGTCGCACTATACTGAAACTCATATCCCATAAATCACCAGATTGAGCTAACCTAAGGGTTCTGTAGTATAAAAATTTCTTTGAACATTTTTCATAGAGTAATTAGACTGTATGCAAATAAGTATTTGGAGCAGTACCATGACCCGAAAGATGAACCTCAATCTAATGTCAAGCTTCAAGAAGACTACTTTGATTTGAAAGAAAAGCCAGATTTAAGTATGGACTCTTTGAAAGAGTACTTGGACGACGAGATATTAGAGATCACTACTCAGTAAAAATAGAGACTAGGTTTTTGGATGCATCGATTAAATTTGTAAATACACTAAAAACTTTCAAAGTATCATTTAATAACCAGATACTAATTTGGAAATACCTTTTTTAGTATTGACCCAGCTGCATTTAGTGCTAATCGACATAGACAATTTATAGTACTGAAGCTACACACGTTAAAAAAAAAAATAAGAAAAAAAGTCTGTATTAATATATAGTATCAAGAAGCTTTACTCTGTAACACTGTATTCAATTCATTGTCTAGCGAAGAGCTTAGGCAATAACACAGGCTGGAGACCATCCGTACTTGGTCTTGAGAGTCCAGAAGTTGTCCTTTGGAGCAGAAGTGGATTTCTTAGAAGTTTGTTGAGAAGCAGCCATTGTGAATGAGATAGTTGATAGAGACTTAAAAAGCAGGGAAAATCTGGGCTCTTTATACTTTTCCTATCTCTCTGTGTGTGTATTGCTGGGTAACCACTTTCGCAGTAGCATGCGAGATTTGGGTGCGAAAAACGGCCAAGTCGCATCGGTGTAAGAGACACTTTCCCGATTAGGTTGCCACAATGACCCATCCAGGCCAACCAAAAAAAAAAAAAAAACAAAAAAAAAAATAATAAAGGGGAAATATTAAGTAGGATTGAGAAGAGAAGAGTCAACAAAAGAAGATGTTGGAGGCAAAAAACAGAAAAAACAGAAAATAGTGTACTTTTTTTTTTGGAAAACTTATTAGTTGAGAATATATCAGGGCTCATAACTTTGTTTTAGACAAGAGTCCACAGTATCTCTTTCCTACCACCCCTCAACTAATTGTATCATTCAATACGAGATGAGTAAATCCTGCAGATATAATTGAGCCATACAATATGCACTTTAAGACATCATACTTATGCATCACCTTAATTATGCATACCTTGAGTGTATTTTATCTGGATTCAGAGGTATTCCAAGGTATCCACTTAATTTTTTGACACAGTTTTGCCTTGGCGTGATTTAGGTGTTTACGAAAAGAGAAAAAAAAGTATATGGGAGTTATTAGCGTTCTTATACCGATAGTACTGTTGAAATAAAGAGTAGTAGTAGTCTAGTAATATGACAATAGTGTGATATAGAGTAGGGTGCACGGGTGTAGAGAAGAAGTAAGAGATAAAAAGAGAGTGGGTTACTTCATCTCTTAACCGGCCAAGATACTGCTTAAGGAAGATACCGAAAATGTTTCCACTGAGTCCAATATGTTATCTTCTTGAAACCCCATACAATCACATCACAGCAAGAATATTGGACCTTTGACCAAGAATGTTCGGGTGCAAGAAAATGGTCCAAGAAAATGATCCAAGAAAATGGTCCAAGAAAATGGTCCAAAAAAACGTTCCAAGAAAGAGATCATTGTACCAAATTATTATTGTCTGAATATTGGCTAAAGCGAAACTGCTTTGTCCTACTATTCCATTCTACTACTCTCTATATACTAGGATTAGTAATATATACTACTACACATTAAAATCGTGTTTTTATGTCAGATATTCTGTTTACTATGTTCAATCGCTGAAATCCAGAGGGAGGAATCAGGCTACTTAAGTAGTTGATATCGAGGACGTCTAGTCCGGTTGTTGCTACGTGCTTGCGAAAAACTCTTTACCAGGACAATGACGCTGACTGTTCCTGGTCGTTGCACCAACCGATACTATCAAAATGACATGTGACTACGTTATCCAATAGCCATTGTTAGGATTGGACGGCCATGCTTTAAAATACCGAGCGAGCACTATCTATGATGGATCTAACACTACACTTGATGTTAGACTCACTATGGTATTATTCTACCCATATACTCTGTAAAAACGGATACCCAAAGATATTCACAAAAATCACGGTAGCAATTCTATGCTGACCTTTCACTTGTTTCAGAACCTATTAATGAATAAACTCAATTTTTAAGTACAAATTACTATAGTCCACAGAGTAGTATAAAGATAGACGTCAAATTGAGTAGTACGAAGAAATTCAGATGAATACGAGTGCTACAAATATGTCACAATGTATAGAATAGTAACTGAATTGATGTACAGTGTATAGAATAGTAACTGAACACTTTATATACAGTGTATAGAACAGTATCTAACAATTGATATACAGTGTATAGAGTAGTGATATAAAGTAGTAGTGAAGTAATTCTCACCAATGGTGATACAACTCAACATGACGAATTAGTACTTCTTGTGCTTAATGGCTTGCTGACTACTAACCAACTTCCAACCAAATTGACACCTCCTTGTAACGTATTGCCTAACTAAGAAAAGAGTGGATCACAATCTCACTTCTCATAGATTATCTAGACCCAGGAAACTCCTCTCACAATACGGAAGAAAAGAAAAACATGGGAAATGAGGAAATAAAGAAAGAGAGAAAAAGAACGAAGAAGAAACAGAAACACAATTTCTTACTGACCACTCCGAAACAGACTCGAGGAAAAGGGGGCCTAACATTTCAAGGATGTTTACAGGCTCCTCGACACTTTGGGTCTCAGAAAGTAGGAAAGGCAAGATAGAAAATACTTCTAGTATACCTCTTGCCTCCAGGAAATACTTCAGTCCATTGTGAGTTAGACGTGACACGGATGCTTTTACTTCCAATAGTACCCTGATGCACGTCAACTGCATAAGGCAAGCCAAGCTCCTGGTCTCTCTCAATCAAATTGGTCTCGATATGCGAAATTATGGCAAGAAGTGCGAGCATGGACACGTCAAGCTTATTGAAATTAAAAAGCTTTGCCAAAGTGAATTCGTTGGACGAGTAGAGCGGCAAGATTGGTTTCTGTTTGGCTTGGTTCGCGGCGTCCGATGGCGCATTGTTAACAATGTATGACTGTGATCCCATGGGCACAATGTCGTAGTGTGTCAGCTCTATACTTAGTCTATTGGTGATGAACTTGAGTAAATGTACGACTTGCCCTAAAGTGACATTATTCTCAGGCCAAGGCACCTTGTATCCCTGAATGAACTTGAGATGAGAAGTACGAAAAGAATATAGGTCTGTTCATAGAGCCATCTTACCTCCAATATATATAGAGTAGTGTTAGATCCACAATGAGCAGGGCAATACCCATAGAGGTATTATGAAGCCTACGCCGTCTGATCTGACAATGGCCATTCCAAAATGCCACCTCCTCAGTCACCATGGTTCAAAGCACCAGGGTAGAATGTGATAAAACCGAGGTACCAGGTCAGAATGTAAGCAGTTTTCCCGGTCGGATTATAGGAAAACTGTTTGACTAGGTGACCCCGCCGTCAACTACTTAAGTAGCTCGATTCCCTCATTTTGAGGAATCATCAACCAACAAAAGTAACTTAGTACATGAACATTTCACAAGAATCTAACAAGTAGTATAATTAAATGTTAGAACCCAATAATGCACCCCCGTCAGTCTATATATTGAATAAATTCCTTATAGAGTAGTAATATATATTGAATATATTCCTTATAGAGTAGTAATATATATTGAATATATTCCTTATATAGTAGTGTATATTGAATATATTCCTTATAGAGTAGTAATATATATTGAATATATTCCTTATATAGTAGTATATATTGAATACATTCCTTATAGAGTAGTAGTTGCAACTCGCTATTGATTCTCAGTTTTCCAGACTCATGTGGCTTTGCTTTGCGGATCAATCTTGCTATTCTTGTCAATCCTTTAGCAAATTTTTTGTTGACACTCAGGTGATTTCAGAATTCATCAACAATGAGCTTCACAGAGAATCCTTATCTGCTGGCGATGTTTTTCATGAGTACGCCACTACGGCGTCCGAGGGAGATATCCTTCCGTTTGTGAAATTTTGTGTCGCCCACAATCATTTTCGGTCGGATATCTGTATTCACATATACTCCCTATTGATCGCTCGTGTCCAATCCAACATAACATCCTTGCGATTAATGAGGTCACCGAACTCTTCTTCCTGTACCGTTATGATTCGGAGGGAGTTCGTCTTCCTTTCTTAGTCTATCAAATCTACAGGTTATGAGCCCTTATTGAATACATTCCTTATAGAGTAGTAGTGTATATTGAACATATTCCTTATATAGTAGTAGTGTATATTGAACATATTCCTTATAGAGTAGTAATATATATTGAATATATTCCTTATAGAGTAGTAGTATATATTTGTATTATAGTATAGTAGAGAGTTGTCACATGAGTATATCAATTGATACGAATATGTGTACGTCACACATAGAGAATAAGTGTATAACCCAGTAGTATATAGAGTATGGAATAGAGTGGATATATACAGTGTTTTTCAAAACTATTCAAACCAGCGCAACAAAATGTTTCGTACCCCTTCGCACAGTCTTTCAAACCAAATCGACAAATTGTTGTAAACCAGTTCAGTTCCGTCCGTTTTGACCCTTGATTGGTACTGCAAGACTCCCAAATGTAGTATATAAGAGACAATCGTCCAGATTTAAGATTTCAGAATATTGAATTCTAATAAAAGTTGATGTGAAACATTACGCCATTTGGTTTGAACCATTCCGTCTTCTTGGTTCGAAACATTTTGTCACGCTGGTTTGGATAATTTTGAAAAACACTGTATACCAAGATGCCTCCAAGAACCAGACCCACCAAAAGATTTCGTATTGTTAATACTTCAATGAGCACTGACAACTCATTGGTCCTCCTGGTAAAGTCTTGCAATACCAATTAAGGGTGAAAAACGGACGGAACTGAACCCTGTTTCCTTGTTTTCCTGTATACAACAACTTGTTAGGGATTATTTAATCATTCATATTGTATTGGTTTGTTTTGTTTTGCTAGTGTGGTTTGAATCGTTTTGCCGCGCTGGTTTGAATAGTTTTGAAAAACACTGTATGTATAGGACATTCTTTATGATGCAAGATGGTTTTGATACTTTGTGTTTCACATTTCACAAGCACTTCTCCAGTTGTAATCGAGTACTCCATAATGTTACTAAAAGAAGACTCGGACCAATGTCTTCCACTCCCCTAGAACAGTCAGTCCCCTAGAAGAGTCAGCCCACTGGAAGAGTCAGTCCCCTAGAAGAGTCAGTCCCCTAGAAGAGTCACTCCACTACAGTCACTCCATTAGAACAGTCACTCCACTGGAAGACCGATCCACTAGAAAACCAATCCACTGTAAATATTGATCGCTACCATCCTTGTATAATTTTTAATTAAGAAATGTACAGTATTTGAAAATTCAATCATGTGATATGTCTAGGTAGCTCTATAGTGTCTACACGTAGTACTGTATTTGTTAGATCCGCCATGACCCTGCCTATGAAGGTATTATGAAGCCTCTCAGTCCGATTGTTACAATTGTGATACGGCGTTTGGCCATCTATGCACGAAGTGCTCCAATGGCTCCTTGCGAATATTCCAGAACAATCCTTACCATTGTTCTGGTAGAGAGTTTTTCGGTTCCACGTTTCTCTCAAAGATATATAAGCCACTCCGATTCCTCTCTTTGAGGAACCATCAACGAGTATAAGAAGTTAGGCATAGATGTATTAAAGAACATAACAGAATTAGTGTGGTAGTATTGGTACGCAGGATGTATTACGTAGGATGTAGTACAGTTTCTGATATAGTTTCTAGTACAGTTTCTGATATAGTTTGTAGTACAGTTTCTGATATAGTTTGTAGTACAGTTTCTGATATAGTTTCTAGTACAGTTTCTGATACAGTTTCTAATACACAGTATCTGTTAGATTCTTGTTGTTACGGAATTGAGTATTAGGGGAGTAGAGTACTAGTGAAATAGAGTACTAGTGAAATAGAGTACTAGTGAAATAGAGTACTAGTGAAATAGAGTACTAGTGAAATAGAGTACTAGCGAAATAGAGTACTAGCGAAATAGAGTACTAGCGAAATAGAGTACTAGCGAAATAGAGTACTAGCGAAATAGAGTACTAGCGAAATAGAGTACTAGTGAAATAGAGTACTAGTGAAATAGAGTACTAGTGAAATAGAGTACTAGTGAAATAGAGTACTAGTGAAATAGAGTACTGGTGAAATAGAGTATTAGTGAAGTATTAGTGAAATAGATTATTAGTGAAATAGAGTATTAGTGAAATAGAATATTTCATTTGCATGGATATAAATGTACTTCACGCATACAACTGTACACTATAATCTACTAAAGACTTGGCTTCGCTACCTGGGTCAACAACTTGCCTGGGGTCTTTTTATGGTCAAAAAGAATCCCCCAAGACTCCGGGATCTTGCGGAAATCATTTTGCTTGGTCAAATCCATTACCGTATAGTTGGACTTCCGGTACAGAATCTTGCCCTGGTCTACCCAACTCAAAAGATCATCCAAGGCCTTGGGGAATTGGGACTGGTAGTCTAAAACAATGAAGCCCTGCACAGAAAGCCGATTGGTGATAATCTGAGGCCACATGGCAATTCTGCTCTGCTTAAAGTCATTATAGCCCGCGATAGCACCACATGCAACCACCTTCCCGAAAGGTTTGGTCAACATCAACATGACATCAAGTACTTTTCCTCCCACACAATCGAAAAACACATCGCAGAATTTCTCCTCTCCCAACGCTGCTTTGAGATCCTTCACAAATGTCTTGCTCCGGTAATCTACACACACATCAGCTCCAAGCAGCTCCACATGGGCGCACTTCTCAGGCCCGCCGGAAATACCAATCACTTTTTTACACCCAACCACATTTTTCGCAATCTGCACACACATCAGGCCGGTAGCACCCAGCGCAGCAGAAATAACCACCACATCGGATTTTTTGATTTTGGCCACATCCAAAAGCCCAAAATATGCCGTCAACCCGGTCATGCCCAAAACATCGAGATATATGGGCAAGGGGTAGTTTTTGCTTGTGATTTTGGTCAGAATATTTTCTTCCCGGAGAATCACGTACTCGGCCCATTTAACCGTTCCGGTGATCAAATCGCCGGCTTGGTACTTACTACTTTTGGAAGAAACCACTTGTGCCAATCCGGAAGATCTCATGATATCTCCTTTCACCACTGGCTCCACGTACATTCGGTCTGCCTGCACTCCTTTCTGGATCCATGCCCGTTGGGACGGATCATTGGAGAGGTAGATGGTTTTGGCCAAGACCTCGCCGGCCTTTAAATCCCGGAGCGGTTTGGTGACCAATTTGAATGTTGCATTGGGGTCGTTTTCTTCAAAGTTGACCTCGGCATAGGGTGGTTCGTTCAACACGAAACACTTGGTCTCTTTTACTGTCATGGTGGGTGGTGGAGCTACCCCACATTTGGTGACCCTCGGCTTAAAATATACCGACACCCGTACACCAATCTTTAAAGAGACCCGTACACTCAATTAAACTCAAACCTACCCTTTTCCTTCTAAACCAATATGATATGTTTATACGATATAACCTTATAAAATCCATCTCTACTTCTCGTCTTGTTCGTTGGCCTCGCGCACCCAGCTCAAGCAGTTCACGTCTCCTGCCCTTCTGGGCTTGATCAAGTTCACCACCAACAACGAAATGGCCAAGAGAATACACACCGCTCCACATGCCATCCACGAGTATCCCAAAAAGAAGTTCTTTCCGCCCAAAGCAGACCGTTGCGACAAGAAAATGTACTTATGGCCATTGTATGGCAATACAGGAAAGTGCAAGCCGATAGTCACCTCATACACACCACTCTGTAAAGCATCGTTATTGTTTCTCAATGCAAGTTTGTAAAAATCAGGTAAGGCTGATGTAAACATCCAATTCTGAAACTCCTCCCATGTCAGGATGTCCGGCACATTGGTAGAGTTGTAGCCATTGGGAAACTTTTTAGCCCAATTTGGAGGAGGCACGATGTCTCTATAGTCGTACTGGGTCTTTTTGAAGCGGTTTTTGTTCGAGGCCCATGCGATGCCTGAGTTGGTCATGGTGTAGTCAGAACTTGTACCGTTGACCGCAACCAAAGTCGAGCCATACGTATCGTTGAAAAGCGAGTTGGCAATTAAACCACATGGATAGATTCTCTTTCCATTTTCATCAATGGAAAGCGGTTCACAGTTGAGTCCTACTGTATCCTTGATAAGTCCCACGGAAGCAGCTGTGCCCTTTAATTGATCCTCAGAGAATGACTTCACGTACCGTCTATGGTTCTGGTGGAAGTTTTTCAAACGGTAAAAAAGATAGAGAGGTCCCCGAATATCCTCGGGAACATGGAACTGGATTTTGCACACGTTTTTCTCCGCATCATCGGGCTGTGACTCGTCAGTTTCCAACTTCCACTGCGGAGGAAGCAATCCCGTGGTGTTTTTAAGCCGGAAATCCGTATATTGGTCCGGAATAGGCAGCCAGTAGTCCCGAGATGCCAAATTCTCACACTGTGTGTATTCTATAGTGATATCCTCGAGTCTATGGGAAGCAAGCCACATGGCCACACCAAGAGGGATCAACACCACCCCCAACGCAAACAAAATGGGAATCACGGTTTTGGCAGTGAACACAGGGTTAACAGCCCGGAGCCTTTGCTGAGAAAAGTTGTTTTCGGGGGGTCTGCGGCTCTTCTGTTCTTTTTCCGGCTCTTCCGACTCGGAATCAGACTCCGCTTCCGATCCGCTGCCTGCATCGTGCATATCTCTCATGGAAGCCTCCGCCCTATCTTCGAACGGAGAGTCCGGCTGCGATCCAGCCACACTTCTTTCTAGAGAAGTTCTGTTCATAGAGTTTATTGGGTTTCTTGGTTGATCTTGGGGATGAAGTTACCGCGGCGAGTGATATATATCACACGTGATGCGCACGTGTTCAGTCACGTGTCAAAAGTACACACATAACACGGTGATCGTTTTATAAGACCACTTACTATTTATAATAAATAATATAGAGTAGTATCGATTATTGTAGACCATTAGTTTACTGGAGCACTAGTATAATAAGTATAACTTAAACTGAATATTAGTATAGACTGGTATAGATCTTTAGAGGGCTCCTAGGTTCACGGTAGTACTAGTAAAGACTAATAAAAACTGTTAGATTCTTGTTGTTATGTCAGGTACTCTGTTCAGTTTGTTCATTCGCCGATGATTTCCCAGAAAGAGGAATCTGAGCTATTTAAGTATTTGATAACCGCGTCGTTGGCCTAGTCAAAGGGTTGTTGCTAAGTGCTTGGCTTTCCAAATTACCATAGAGTAAAATTGGACAGGATACCATACTGGTTTGTTTACTTTATATCTGACATAGTAATATGAGGAATAATTATGAGCACTGTTCTGATATGGTACGCGATAGCTTGGCCGGAATTGAGGGCCGCGGCCGGAATTGTCCAACTACAGGACCTCCAAAAGTCCACCAAGCAAAAATTGTCAACTCAAAAATATATATTGTGAAGTCCGGAATTCCAGTATTTCAACCAGCCTACTCTTTTTTTTGTACGATGAAAAAAGAGTCGTTTGCGTTGGGCCTTTTTCTGCTGAGGTAGCCTGGTGTACGGGTTTTGTTTGCACCCATTCAATCTTAATTCCGAGGTCGAGGTCGAGGTCGAGGTTGAGGTCCCCACACTCCCATTAAACATCTCGTGAGAAATACCTATCACGGTCACGTATGTGAATATGGCAGAGATTGGGTAGTCAGACATGGATACACCTTTTAGATGTAGCTTACTGGCCCCTTCCTAGAGTATGGCGATTGATACAGCTTGATACATGCTCAATATATTCTTTGGCCACCTCCTGAACGTAATGTGAGACTTTGGGCTATACCTCTATATCTACACTTATCCGGTGGCTACCCAAAGGTATTTTTACTAGCAAAGGTATTTTTACCATCAAAGGCATATTTACCATCAAAGGCATATTTAGCAGCAAAGGTATATTTAGCAGCAAAGGTATATTTAGCAGCAAAGTGTCAGACCCACCATAGGTAGGGATCTACCTATGGGGATATCATGAAACCTATCTGCCTGATACAATGGCTATTGTTATTCAGCCTCCTACGCAGCTGTCTACTCAGCCTCATTGTATGGAGTACTAGGGTGAACTGCGGCGAGTACAGCAATGATCGCCAAGGAATCGTTACACGGCGATCTCTACTCTTGAAAAGTTATATAAGTAACTCAGATTACTCACTTGAGGAGTCATCAACGAATAAAGGTAACCTAATACTCAACGTTATAACAAGAATCTAACACAAATGTGTATTTACCAACAAAGGGTGGCAGGCTCCATATCGATAGGAAATTGTAGGCCTAAGTACCGGATGGCTCGTGGGAGACCCATATTGTTAGATTCTTGGTGCTAAGTCAGGTACTCTATTTAGTATGTGTTTTTGTTGATGATTCCTCAGAAGGAGGAATCTGAGCTATTCAAGTATTTGACAATGGCGTCTCCTAGTCAACGGGTTGTTGCTATGTGCAAAGGGGGAAAACTCTACACATTCCATCCTGGTACCTCGTACAATGATGGTAGAAGAGTGGCACAATGGAATGGCTATTTTTAGGATTAGATAGCGTAGGCTAAAAGATACTGAAATAGGGAGCACTAACGAAGGTAGATATAACACTACACTACTCTATAGTATGCTACTTTATACTTTGAATCATAGTAAATACTCACCAGTCCTCTACTCTACTCTACTCTACTAAACACTACTAAACACTACTAAACACTACTAAACACTACTCTACTCTATATTTCTCTACTCTATAGCAATCTATACTATACTACTTACTTATTACACATACTAGTATACGTCGTAATCTATAGTAACTACCTGTATTTTTTGCTAGATTATAGAGTGTTATTTCATACTACTCTATTGTAAAATATCAAGTAAGAATGTTCCGTGCGTTGCTTCTTAAAATGGCCATTAGGATTAGACAGAGTAGGCTTAAAATACTGAAATAGGAGGGTACTACCGAAGGTGGATTCAACACTTTACTACTCTATAGTATGCTACTTTATATTTTAAATTACAGTCCACTACGTCACTCTATACTATACTACTACGTACTACTTAGTACTTTCTACTTACTACTAACTGACTACAATTACCTTCTAACAGAATAACCACTTAGTATTTAGTACTGACTGCTGGCACTTAATAACCTAGTATTAACTGACTACTTATGACTCTTTACTTTTTACTGATTAATAACTAATAACTGACTACTTGCTAATTACTTACTAGTAACTACTTACCACTAACTGTATACTTACTGACCTCTTCCTACCTACTACTTACTACTTACTACGTACTACATACTACATACTACATACTACATACTACATACTACGTACTACTTACTTATTACTTACTCACTACTCACTACTCACGACTTACTTACTACTCACGACTTACTTACTACTCACGACTTACTTACTACTCACTACTTACTAATCACTACTCACTACTCACTACATACTCTTCACTACATACTCTTTACTACCTACTACTTACTTATACTAGTATAAGCCGTAAACTATACCAATTGCCTATATGTATTGCTAGAGTTTTGAGTGCTGTTTCATACTAATCTATTGTAAAATATCTTGTTTACATGTTTCATGACGCTTAGAATGGCCATTGTTAGGATTAAACGGCGTAGGCTCAAAATACTGAAATAGGTAGAGCACTACCGAAGGTGGATCAAGCACAATACTACTCCATAGTATGCTACTTTATACTTTAAATCATAGTAGTCTCAATACTCTCAAGTCCTTTACTCCAATCTATAGTATACTAGTTACTACTGCCTTCTAACTGAATAACTACTTATTATTTATTACTGACTGCGGACACTGAATAACTTAGTACTAACTGACTACTTAATCTTTGCTCTCTACTGACCATAACTCATAACTGACTACTTACTACTACCTACTCAGTGTTTACTGCCTTTCTGTATTACTTACTACTTACTACTTAGTACTTATTACTTAGTACTTAGTACTTATTACTTACTACTTACTACTTACTACTTACTACTTACTACTTACTACTTACTACTTACTACTTACTACTAACTACTTACTACTTACTACTCACTACTTACTACTTACTACTTACTACTTACTACTTAGTACTCACTACTCACTACTTAGTCCTTAGTACCTTCTTACTGAATATCTACTTAGTACTTAGTACTGACTGCTGATCCTTAAATAAACTAGTACTGACTACTCATGACTCTTTGCTTTCTACTGTCTAATAGCTGATAACTGACTACTTACTAGTAACTACTTACCACTTACTGACAACCTACTACTTACTACTCACTACTAACTACTCACTACTACCTACTAACTACTAACTACGAACTGTCTACTTACTGACTTACCACTTACTGACTATATACTACCTACTACTCACTACTTCCTGTATTACTAAATTACTGAATTATAACTACTAACTAAGTGCTAACTATTAAGTACCTACTTACCACTTACCACTTACCACTTACCACTTACCACTTACCACTTACCACTTACCACTTACCACTTACTACTTACCACTTACTACTTACTTATAATAGTATACGCCATAATCTATAGTAACTACCTGTATATTTTGCTAGATTTATAGTGTTATTTCATACTACTTGATTGTATATAAAGTTACAATTTCCGTGACTCTTAAAATGACCATTAGAATTAGACAGCGTAGGCTAAAAATTACCTCAACAGGTAGAGCACTACCTATAGTGGATCTAACAGAAAGCTATAAATTACTATATACAGTATAGACAATTGAGAATATAGATGGTATAGATGACAGATTAGAATACATAATTTAGATAGTAGTGACTAGTAGTAGACTATAGCGTATGACCAATATAAGTAGTATGAGTAGAGTGTGTTTGTCTCAAATTATGTTTTGGTATATATTAATATACAGGGATATGTAAGTTGTATCTTACAAGACCAAAGTCCTAAGACGGGGCCGCAGCACGGCTGATAGTTAAAGTGTTTTCCAAAACTATTCAAACCAGCACGGCAAAACGATTCAAACTATTAATTCAAAAAGTTTAATACACCCCTAACCGGTTGTTGTATGCAGGATAACAAGGAAATCAGTTCAGTTCCGTCCATTTTTCACTCTTGATTGGTACTGCAAGACTCCCAAATGTAGTACATCAAATTTAGTACCATATGAGGCAATCATCCAGATTTAAGATTTCAGAATATTGAATTCAAATGAAAGTTGGTATGAAACATTACGCCATTTGGTTTGAAAGACTATGTGAAGGGGTACGAAACTTTTTGAATTATTGGTTTGTTTAATTTTGCTAGTATGGTTTGAAACATTTTGCCACGCTAGTTCGAATAGTTTTGAAAATCACTGTATCCACTCGTCTATGACCTGCACATAGTACATCACTGGCCTGTATACAACATACGTAGTACTTTGACTCCGTATGTTGACAGTTTGTATAGGTAGAGGAGGCATATTCCTATAGAGATAGTATATAGTAGTATAAAAAATAGTATATAGTATATAGTAGTATAAAAAATAGTATATAGTATTTAGTAGTATAATAGTGTTATGTTCTTTGATAACTTTTGGAAACCTAAAGTTGTATTCGTTGATGGTCCCTCAAAGAGAGAAACCGGAGCGACTTATATAACTAAGAAGTGAAACATGGCATTGAAAAACTCTTCACCAGAAAAATAATGATGATTCTTTTGGCATAGTCGAAAAGGCTTTCATAGTACTTCGTACATTGATGGCCAATGGCCGTGATACGGCGTTTGCAATAATCATTGTTATTGGACGTCGTAGGCTTTATAATGCCTCTATACGTAGTGTCCTACCTATAGTGGTCTAACAAGTAGTATAATAGTATAGAGTGTATAGTAGTATAAAGTAGTGTATACAGTGTTTTTTTAAAATTATTCAAACCAGCGCGACAAAACTATTCAAATCAGCATGACAAAATGTTTCGAACCAAGAAGACAGAATGGTTCAAACCAAATGGAGTAATGTTTCACACTAACTTTTATTAAAATTCAATAGTCTGAAATCTTAAATCTGGATGATTGCCTCATATGTACTGTACTACATTTAGAAGTCTTGCAGTACCAATCAAGGGTGAAAAACGGACGGAACTGAACTTGTTTCCTTGTTATCCTGTATACAACAACTTATATTTGCTTTGAAAGACTGTGCTAAGGAGTACGAAATTTTTTGTCGCGCTGGTTTGTTTAATTTTGCCAGTTTAGTTTGAATAGTTTTGAAAAATACTGTATAGAGTAATATAGAGTAGTGTATAGTAATATAGAGTAATATAGAGTAGTGTATAGTAGTGTATAATAGTATAGAGTAGTGTATAATAGTATAGAGTAATGTATAATAGTATAGAGTAGTGTATATTAGTATATTAGTATAGTAGTATATTAGTGTAGAGTAGTATAGTAGTATATTAGTATATTGGTATAGGATAGTGTATAATAGTATAGAGTATGGATAATATTGTTTTTGGAGATATGAACATGTCTTCTCATGACTCGCACCCTCAAATGAATACTGAAGACACTCATTGAAAGTCTATTTTGTACCTTATTAATTTTAAATATGTCCTATCCAATTATGTATTAATATATTGTATCCTAAATTCCTTGGCTATTTTTTTTTTTTTTTTTTTTTTTTTTTTTTTAAACCTTTTTTTTTTTTCCTTTTTTATTTTAAAATTTTCCTATCCAATTATTTTTTAATTTATTTTTTCCTAAATTCCTTGGTTTTTTTTTTTTTTTTTTTTTTTTATTTTTTTGAACCCTTTATTATTTTCATCTATCTATTAACATACAGGTCGATGAGACCAGATTTTGCCCGTCCATTCAAAGTCATTTAAGAAGTTTTTTAGCGAATGATTGTGGATAAATAATTGCCGAATGTTTCTGAAATACACGTTTTAGGGGTGTACCATAAGTGATGGATATTCTAAAATTTTGAGTATACAATGTAGTGGGAAGTGAAGAAAGTATAGCAATAATTTAACTATGCTTTCTGAAATTTGAAAGTAATTCCTGTGAGATATAATAATTATTTTTTTTATAATTATATATTTTTTTTTTTATTACATATACTCAAAATTTTAATTTTTACCAAATGCCTCAAATAATTTACTTTATGAAATTGTATGTCCCGGAGTAAACCGGGCATAAATATATTTTTATTTTTTCATGAGAACATGGCTTTGTAAGTGGTCAAGTAGCCATTTTGGTACGAGCGATTGTGATTTTCAATGTCTGAAGATGTGACTTAGACTAGCACACTAGCGTAAGGAGTCTTAGGGAAACTCTAGAGAAGGCTAGGTGTTGAAGGGTATATTGTCTCTACCACCTAAGTAGTATAGAGTAGTAGTATAGAGTAGTAGTATAGAGTAGTAGTATAGAGTAGTAGTATAGAGTAGTAGTATAGAGTAGTAGTATAGAGTAGTAGTAGTAGAAGTAGTATAAAGGAGGGGGATCTCTACATAGTGGAAGTACGACCACCTGTACTCTTTCATCAGTACATCTTTAAGGCCAATACCCATAACCATGCCAAAGCTTTGGGTTTGTTGAACTAGTAACTCATTGAAATACCCAAATTGTGAATCAGCAATAGGTGTCCTTATACTAATCAGTCTAGGTTGACCAGCAGAATAGGTTGATGATTGGCTAGACTGATGTCTCCCAGTGATGAATGGCTGACTGATGAGAGTAATGAGTGATAGGTTCAACACATAGTAATAGCAGGTTCCAGGCATAGCAATAGTAGTAGTAGTAGTAGTAGTGGTAGTGGTAGTAGTAGTAGTAGTAGTAGTAGTAGTAGTAGTAGTAGTAGTAGTAGTAGTAGTAGTAGTAGTAGTAGTAGTAGTAGTAGT
>NLAO01002061.1:0-26548 GCA_002370835.1 Metschnikowia continentalis | reverse complement strand
TACTACTACTACGTACTACTACTACGTACTACTACTACGTACTACTACTACGTACTACTACTACGTACTACTACTACGTACTACTACTAGTACTACTACTACTAGTACTACTACTACTACTACTATGTACTACAGACTACAGACTACAGACTACAGACTACAGACTACAGACTACAGACTACAGACTACTAGTACTGACTACCACTGACTGACTACTACTACTACTACTACTATGTACTACTACTATATACTACTACTATGTACTACTGACTACTGACTACTGAGGGTGTGAATAGAAGTCCATGAAGTTTGACTTATCGATAATAGTCATACTTTCAAAGTGCTTCATTGGCTATATACACTCAATAGATTATGTGCTATACTATAAATATGGCTATACTATAAATATGGCTATACTATAAATATGGATCTGGGTGATGTTAGATCCACCATAGGTAGTGCTCTACCTATTTCAGTATTTTAAGCCTACTCTGTCTAATCCTAACAATGGTCATTCCTTTGTGCCACACCTCCAACATTATTTTATGAGGTACCGGGAAGAATGTGATGAGCTCAAGGCACTAGGATAGAATATAGAGAGTTTTCTCCCTTTATACCTAGCAAAGACCAGTTGATTAGGCAACCCAGTTGTCCACTACTTAAGTAGCTCAGATTCCTCTTTCTGGGGAATCATCAACAAAAAAACACGATAAACAGAGTACCTGACGTAACAACAAGAATCTAACACCCCTTATGAAAAGATGCCATTAACATCAAGTCAACAATACAAATACCTATTGATTCTCCATTCTACTGGTTTCTGAAATGTGAGAGAGAGGAGGGTGAGAAGCTGGTGACTCAGTGAAGACGAGGCTGGACCAGCTGTGTACCAATTTTTGTGTTAGAAAAAATAAGGGAATGATAGTGAAAGTATTAGTAGAAGTAATTCTGGAAGTACTAATTTAAGTGCAGCAGAAGTACAGTAGAATTACAGTAGAATTACAGTAGAATTACAGTAGAATTACAGTAGAATTACAGTAGAAGTACAGTAGAATTACAGTAGAATTACAGTAGAAGTACAGTAGAATTACAGTAGAAGTACAGTAAAATTACAGTAGAAGTACAGTAGAATTACAGTAGAATTACAGTAAAATTACAGTAGAAGTACAGTAGAATTACAGTAGAATTACAGTAGAAGTACAGTAGAAGTACAGTAGAAATGTTAGTTCAAGTACTAATTGAAGTACTGGTACAAATGCTAGGCTAATGATAGTAGAAGGGACGTCGTAGTAAAGTATTAGTGGAATGATAAAGAAGTCATAGTAGAAGTATCAGTGTTAGTACTGGTATCAGTGTAAGTACTGGTAGAAGTGCTAGAGTAATGATAGTAGATACCTGGCAACAAGTGGAGGTCAACAGTTAATCATACAGTTCCTTAATCATACAGTTCCTTAATCATACAGTTACGGTCATACAGTTCCCTAATCATACAGTTCCTTAATCATACAGTTACTGTCATACAGTTACTCAGTCATACAGTCACAGTAGTGGTAATTACATGGATAAATTTATAACGAGTAAAGCTACAAGTATTTACAGGACAGTGACGGAATCTCCAAAGTATACTAGTTTGGCCATAAAGACTTATTTTTGAATCTCATGATCGACCTCTAGGCTCCTTCTTTGGCTTCTTTGGCTTCTTTGGCTTCTTTGGCTTCTTTGGCTTCTTTGGCTTCTTTGGCTTCTTTGGCTTCTTTGGCTTCTTGGACTTCTTTGGAGGACTTATTTGATTGGTTCAGCAGTAATTCATGAAGTCCAGATTTAACCAGTATTGAAATCTATCAACTCAGTATTGGGAAATGTTGAGTAGTTTTAGGTTAAGTAGTATCAAGCTCCACTCCCAAACAATCATCACCACCACTGACTACTACTTGTCATGACCACTAATATTCTTATCAACTCATACTACTTTAAACCCATCATGGAATACCTTGCCTCTGTAGAAGTTCTGAAACCTTGGGTTTCTGGTCATACCTCATCAACAGTGATGTACTGGAGTAGTGATGGAGTAGTATAGTGATGGAGTAGTATAGTGATGAAGTAGTATAGTGATGAAGTAGTATAGTGATGAAGTAGTATAGTGATGAAGTAGTACAGTGATGTACTAAAGCAAGCTGAGATAGCTTAAATGTCCTTTTTCCTTGATACACCACCATTGATAAATACTGGTCAGTAATGATAGTACTGGTATAGTAGCACTGGTATAAGTGGTACTGGTGGAATATTGATTGAGTATTATGAAGCTACCCAGTCAATGAGTGTACATATCATAATACCCGAAAGCCAGCAATGTCCATTTTCATGTATCATCCAACCATTTTTTCATCCGTTCATTCATTCATTCATCCACTCATCCATCCATCCCTGAGTCATCCACTCATCCATCCATCCCTGAGTCATCCACTCATCCATCCATCCCTGAGTCATCCACTCATCCATCCATCCCTGAGTCATCCGCTCACACTTCATCCGTCCATTCCAAACAGTCATAGTGTATAGCCATGATAACTAGCATAGTTTGGATTGCCTTGCACCAGAGTGTAGCTTCATCGGGCATTCATCAAACTCAGCATAGTCACCAAGATCCAGCTAGTCACCAGAAGACTAGAACACCAGAACACTAGAACACCAGAACACCAGAATCACCGTGTCTAGCACCTTGAATCTGATTGAGTCTTACTCTTCGTCTGGTTCCATCTTCGATTGCTGAGTAGATCAAAGTGAATTCGCCTTGATCTTCATCTGAATCAATCTTCTAAGTTGCTTGCTGAGTTGATCAGAATTGAACTTATATCCTCTTTGAGGATTTCAAGGAAGTGGCTCCAGCGATGAGCTCAACCGGTTCAAGTGAATGTACACATCCGTACCATAGCCCTCCATGGAGATAAGCTTCAAGTCTCCGCCAAAGTATTGCGCATAGAGCCGGGAAATTGGCAAGCCGTAGCCAAATCCAGCCATGGGCGCCTTAAAACTGGTTTGGCTCTCCGAGTCCAACGTGGGCAACTTATCCACCGTGGTGTACAAGTAAGTCCAAATGAGCGGGATCTCACTCCGGGCAATTCCCCCGCCCTCGTCCGAGATCTTGATGGCTATATCCTCGTAGCCCTCGGAAATGATCACCTTGATGGCCGGAAACTTCAAGTCATTGAGATCGATATCTTCCGCTTTCAACTTGGGGTTTTCCCGCATCATCTGCTCCTTAAGGATAGGCGTGTGGAACTCGATGGTGGCCCGGAGCGAGTTCTTCAACACCTCGAAAAACATATGGATCAAGTGACCTGGAACGTACATGAAGTTGATCAGTTCCTGGGAAGCAATGAGCTGGATTTCCGGTGCTTCAAAGAGTCCATAATACTCCTCACAGATGTATTTGGCCGTTTCCACAGCATCCTCGGCGATTTCCTTGACGTTGCACTCGGTGCAAATGACCCCGACGTAATTGTTGCGGCCCGACCGTTTAGGCTCGCCATTGGACCCGTTCATAAGGTTCGAAATACGTTGTCTTGTCGGCAGAGCCTGAGACATATTGAGAGCAATGTGCTGGCCAATAAGCATCCGAATACCGATTCTCAGCATATAGAAACGGTCCAAAAACGTCTGGATGGCCAGATTCACCTGCACTAACTTGTGTTCAGTCTTCCATTCCTGCACACCTTGGGCCATGGTGGCTACGGTGGCATCGTGTCTCTTTTTGATCTTCAGGAGTGCATCCAACACGCTCTTGTTATAGTCATATACCTCCTTGGGCCACACTATGTTGCTAGGACACGGGTTAAAGTAGCTCTTGCCGAACGTAGGGGCATCAGCACACGTTTTCGAAGGCACGGCGGCGGTGGAGTGGGAAGTATGGGGTCTAACCACAATTCCATCATCGGAAAACACGTTGTTGACGGCTGGATTAGACATTTGCTCCTGGGCCAAGTTGGACGTTTCAGCGTCGTCGAGAACTTCGGCCCGAGTGTTCAACGCATACAATTGAGCCCGCAATTTCTCGTCGATATGAGGCTTGGGCAACGAGGTCAACTCCTCGAACGACTGAGCATACCAGTTCTTGACCGTCACAGTCAGGGGCATTTTCAGAAGCCCCAAGGGAGCGTTTTCAAGGTCCCGCACCTTAAGGGCAAGACGAATGGGAAGTTCCTCCACTATGAACTGCGAAGCAAGGAAAATCAGGCCTGGAGACGGCGTGGGACCAAACTGCACCATCTGTCGGATATTCACCGATGTCTGAGGGTACCCTGCATACCGCACCATTTTTTCCCGGAGCGCCTTGGTGAGCTCCCACCCTGTTCCCATAATGAGTAGTAGTAGTGGTGGTGGTGGTGATAATTTTTAGGTGGTAGTAGTAAAGTAGTGTGCACGTGTAGGGTACAGTTGCAGACACCAGTAAAAAATACTTAAGTTGTGGAAATAATTTGTGTAAGTAAAGAATAAATACTTAGGAATCAAAGCTGGGGATCGGCTACTTATATATTTTTCTGGATGGTTGTGTTTGTGGTTGTATTTGTGGCTTGTTATAGTAGCTGAAGTGGCTGTAATTCTGAGTAGATAAAGTTGTAGTAAGAGTTGCGATTGCGCTAAGGTCCTGCGCAGGTGAAGGGGTGTCACGATGCAGTAATGGGAACCCCGTGTCAATAAGTACGGATGACTGCGTATAACACCGGGTATGGTCAATGGTAAGAATCTCCAGAGTAGTGCTCAAGGAGACCGGGAGGTGTAGAGTAGTGCAAGTGTGGGGAATGGGAGCGGCGTACTATGTACCGGAACAATCAAACGGGCCAAGGGAATCGAGTTCCGTTCGTCCACTGCGACGAGTCATGTGCGCACAGGACCGGACCGTAAGGACCGGACCGTGAGGACCGTAGGGAACGTTGGACAGCGTATGAAGCAACTGAAACAGAGATGAAACAGAGATGAAACAGAGATGAAACAGAGATGAAACAAAGATGAAACAGAGATGAAACAGATAAAGCACATCTGAAACACATTTAAAACAGGGATGGAACAAACCCAAATATCTAAAACAAACAAAACCCGGACATCCTATAACCCTTTTCTTGTATTTTCCTGTATGTTGCACAATGACTGAAGAGGGTTCCCCTGGTCCGGGGCCCTCGGTAATAAGATCTGCGCTGCGAACCTGCATCCAACACCAGCCCCATGACTCAACGCCGGACATTCGGACTATCCGGGGTAAAGGAGAAAAGCTGCGTCATTCGGGAGGCGACTATAGGCGAGGCACCCTCCTTGCGTAATATATAAACCCCTCCGCCTCCCAGTCTTTCGCAACCCATCTTCACATCTCAGAATCAGGAATTCAGACCAAAAAAGAAAAAAAAAAAACTAGTATCTATCTGGCCAATCAGAAATAGTCAAACCAATTACATATATTCAGTTTCAGTTCCATCAAAGAACTCATTACCCCTTACTCAACATACCTATAACTCCATATACAGAATATGACTAGACCTTTCCTTTCGGTTGCTTCGTTCAAAACTGCCTCGCGGTGCTGGGTACCCATTTATAGCAATCAGGCCAAGTTGCGGGCGTTTTCTATGCAGCAGCGCGTGGTCAATTTCAACCATGAACATGAAAATGTTAGTATGGTGGTTAATGACGAGGTGTTGGTGGAGGATGGAAAGGTGCAGAATATGGACATTGCTTATTTCGAGCCCACCGTACATTCTGCCGAGGAAGTGTTTACTGCCGGTCCAGTGAATAAAGCTTAGGTAATAAAAAAAAATGATATGAGAATACTGCGTAGTCAATTGAGTGAGTAAGTGTATCGGGTAAATGCTTTTTTTTTTTCTTTTCGGCGTTAGTCATTAACATCGTGCTTTTAAGGTTTATACTTAAAAAACGACTTTTAGTCCAGACCTTCGGTTTTAATAAATATAGGTCACGTGACCACAACTAAGTGCCTGGTATCTTAGTACACATACCCCATATAAAGGCCGATCAAAGAGAAACTGTCATTTTCAAGGTATAAGGAATTTTATGGATATTGAATTTTGGCAATAAGTGTATGGGAAAGGTTGGGAAAGATTAAACTACCCTTGTTGAATAAGTTTGTACTGCATATAAACCCCGGATTTAACGAGTAGTCATATGCAAGCCATTCGAGTTAGGCCCGTGGCGAATCTCCATTGGGAATAATTAATTTCAAGCAAAAATAAAGTAAATTAGAAACGCTTATTTTTTCTAAAATAGGTCGGATGACCTCGGAATTAGTTCCGATCACGTGAAAGTCACGTGTCCGGCTAATTATCTCTGTAGCCATTTACACAATACAGATTAGACCCCCCCTTTTTGGTTACTGTAAATTGGATATAAGGAGAGTTTGTAGAGTCCAAAGAATGCTAATTTTTTCTTTTTATTTGGAGGATTCAGTGAGCTAAGTCAATAGGTCGGAACTGGATATAAGCCCCGGAAACATCCATTCTGGCCACCACATCCCTATCATAAAATCTAAAAAGGGAATATAATATGCAATGTCCTTAAGTCCGGATTTACCCCCTAAATGATCCATTTTAAGGCCTGTAGTGGTTGCATGGTAGTGAGTGATTAATTTGGGTTATATGCAGTCCTGAAGGAATCTTAACTATTACCTACGTACCTCAATAACTGACGGAGTTGAGAGGTGTTGCATTTTTTTTTTATTATTTGTTTTAAGTGCAGAGTAATCATATAGAATCATTGTTTCAAAAATATTTAGGTTATGGAAAGTGAAAGACTCATTGCATTGGGATTAGTAGGGTTAATTCCGGCGGGACCAGAAATAAATTACCTAACTATATTCTATTGGATTCTGGTTACATCCAGTACTCTTTTTTGTATGTTTAGTATGTTTATTCGCCGATGTTTCCTCTCAAAGAGGAACAATCGCACCTTATATACACTAATCCGGCATATAGGAATGGAGGTTGTATTGAAGGCCGAAGGCCGCCCAACATCTGATCAACCAGTGAAAGCTTTCAACATCCACATGGGTAGTGTATTACTCATGGTGGGACCAACTATATTCAGTGATGAACCTAAAAAAAAGGATTGGGCCAGTACTCCAGTAATCCAGAGCCAAATACTCATACAGACTCATAGTCATTGATACTATTGACACTACTATTGACACTACTATTGACACTACTATTGACACTACTATTGACACTACTATTGACACTAATATCATACACAAACTCCTCGACTTTTTCAATTGGCTATCAAGAATACACTAGGTTCACTTCCACTTGGTCTACTTGGTTCACTGGGTCTACACACCTGAATCATCACTGCTATACACTTCATACTGTTATACTCGTCATATAACGACATAGTACCACGTATGTTCATACCTCTACATTCTCAATATTCTTAGTGTCACCTCTAATACTGCCATAAAATTGTCTTATCCAGTAATACACAGTCATACACAGTCATACAGTCATACAGTCATACACAGTCATACACTATCATACACGGTCATACAGTCATACACAGTCATACAGTCATACACAGTCATACACAGTCATACACAGTCATACACTATCATACACGGTCATACAGTCATACACAGTCATACAGTCATACACAGTCATACAGTCATACACAGTCATACACAGTCATACACAGTCATACACAGTCATACACAGTCATATACCGTTTATACCCTTTTTCAGTAGCTTAGAGACACTCACGACTGTACACAACTGATTTATGTAATCACCATAAAGCTATGGTTGAACATACGGTATTTCTTCAAGAACAGTGACCTAAGTACACTCTCATATGTGGTTATGTATAGGCTATTTTTTCTCTGAGCCAATACACACTAATACACTAATACACTGATTCACTACACTATCTCTCTCATATATAATGGGTCTTTATTGCTAGAAAAGGAAGGTGACCATACGTTCAAAAAGAAAGGGAGGTGACCATACATTCAAAAAGGTACTAAATTGATAATGTCTTGTTTTAACCTCATGAATAGCTTGTTACTTACGAAACCATCTGAGCTATAATATAAGCTAAATGCTTTACGGCTTATAGTGTTCAGTCTATAGCTCTCTCTTCTTATATCTACAGTACTACTTAAGCTTTCTACTCTTAACTCTACTGAACCTTTACTTTGGCTCTTGTCTCTTGTCTCTTGCTCTTGTCTCTTGTCTCTTGCTCTTGTCTCTTGTCTCTTGTCTCTTGGCTCTCGCCTATTAGACGTATGACAAGCATCTAACAGACATCTACCCTCCAAGTTACCATAACTACTAAGATACCCCACACTCCAGTCATAGTCACACTGATACTATACTGATACTATACTGATACTATACTGATACTATACTGATACTCATACTGATACTCATACTGATACTCATACTGATACTCATACTGATACTCATACTGATACTATACTCCTACTGTCAGACCCACCAGAGGTAGGGATCTACCTATGGGGATATTATGCAACCTCTCTGCCTGATACAATGGCCATTGATTCACCCATGGCACCTTCACCCGTGACTTGACCTCATCGATTCACCTTACCTCGTGACATGGCGTTAACCACCCTACTCCACTCTGATTGTTGAACCGCTAGTTATATAAGGTACTCGGATTCCCACTTATTGGGAATCCATCGACGAATAAACATAGTAACTAGAGTAACTGACGTAACCGGAATCTAACACTCATACTGATACTCATACTGATACTAATACTGATAGTAATCCTATACTCCTACTAATCCCATACTCATACTGGTACTATACAGATACTATACAGATACTATACAGATACTATACAGATACTATACAGATACTATACAGATACTATACAGATACTATACAGATACTATACTATACTCATACTGATACTATACTAATCCTATACTCATACTGTTAGAAGGCTCTCAGTCCGGCTGTTACAATGACCATTGCAAACGCCGTGTCACGACCATATTTGTATAAGGTACTATGATGGCCCTTTCGAATATTCTGAACCAATCCTTACTAATGTTCTGGTGGAGAGTTTTTCGATGCCACGTTTCTCTCAAAGTATATATACCACTCCAGTTCCTCTCTTTAAGGAACCATCAACGAATACAAGATTAGGTTAAGACACGTTATAAAGAACATAACACTACTATACTCCTACTATACTCATACTATACTCCTACTCATACTAATCCTATACTCCTACTGATACTAATCCTATACTCCTACTGATACTGATCCTATACTCCTACTGATACTGATCCTATACTCCTACTATACTCATACTGATAGTAATCCTATACTAATACTATGCTCATACTATACTCATACTATACTCCTACTGATACTGATCCTATACTAATCCTATACTAATCCTATACTAATCCTATACTCATACTGATATAGATACAGATACTGGAACTGATATAGATACAGATAAAATCTAGATCAATGAAATCTGCATATGGTCTGGGACTTCTTAGTCAGTCAAATTCTTCTATTAACATACATCATAGAGTAAGCTATGTGAATGAGACCCACTATTGTCAGTTCATGCATATGGTTAGTTTTTTTCAGGATCCTAGTCAGTCATCAGTTACCACCTCTTGTGGGATCATATTTTCATAATCTGCAACTGACTGATTGCCTCCGGCTCCGACTCCATATCTAATATACTCAAGTACTGCTCTACCCACTCGACCATGTCTTCTGTATTTTCCACAAGTACTAGGATGTGAAGCAACTGGTGTCTATACTTGGGTAAATACATACGACCTGACATTCAGTGTTTTCAGTATATCTACCTACCCTAAAAGTACAGTTCAGGTGGTATAGTATAGTGTATCAGTCCAGTCCAGTATAGTGTATCAGTCCAGTCCAGTATAGTGTATCAATCCAGTCCAGTATAGTGTATCAGTCCAGTACAGTATAGTGTATCAGTCCAGTCCAGTATAGTGTATCAATCCAGTCCAGTATAGTGTATCAGTCCAGTACAGTATAGTGTATCAGTCCAGTCCAGTATAGTGTATCAATCCAGTCCAGTATAGTGTATCAGTCCAGTACAGTATAGTGTATCAGTCCAGTCCAGTATAGTGTATCAATCCAGTCCAGTATAGTGTATCAGTCCAGTACAGTATAGTGTATCAGTCCAGTCCAGTATAGTGTATCAATCCAGTCCAGTATAGTGTATCAGTCCAGTACAGTATAGTGTATCAGTCCAGTCCAGTATAGTGTATCAATCCAGTCCAGTATAGTGTATCAGTCCAGTACAGTATAGTGTATCAGTCCAGTCCAGTATAGTGTATCAATCCAGTCCAGTATAGTGTATCAGTCCAGTACAGTATAGTGTATCAGTCCAGTCCAGTATAGTGTATCAATCCAGTCCAGTATAGTGTATCAGTCCAGTACAGTATAGTGTATCAGTCCAGTCCAGTATAGTGTATCAGTACAAGTACCAGTCCAAGTACAGTAGTGTACCAACGAGTTCAAGGTGCCATCAATGTTTATCCTGACAAAAGAGGATTTAGAGCTAGATGAGTACAGTGTTTTTCAAAACTATTCAAACCAGCGCGACAAAATGGTTCAAACCAGCATGACAAAACTATTCAAACCAGCATGACAAAACTATTCAAACCAGCATGACAAAATGGTTCAAACCAGCATGACAAAATGTTTCGAACCAAGAAGACAGAATGGTTCAAACCAAATGGCGTAACGTTTCACACCAACTTTATTAGAATTCGATATTCTGAAATCTTAAATCTGGACGATTGCCTCATATGGTACTAAATTTGGGAGTCTTACAGTACCAATCAAGGGTCAAGTTCCAAAAAAGGGTGAAAAACGGACGGAACCGAACTGGTTTTATTGTTATTCTGTATACAACAACTTGTCCATTTGGTTTGAAAGACTGTGCGAAGGGGTACGAAACATTTTGTCGCGCTAGTTTGAATCATTTTGTCGCACTGGTTTGAATCATTTTGTCGCGCTAGTTTGAATCATTTTGTCGCACTGGTTTGAATCATTTTGTCGCGCTGGTTTGAATAGTTTTGAAAAACACTGTACCATATCCATCCATACTCACTCATATCCATATCCATAGTCATAGTCTTAATTTAACATACCCATACTGGAAATAACGTCCAGAGGTGATGTACTCTACTCTCCATAGTCTACTACACTACTACACTACTACTCTCCATAATCTACTACACTACTACACTACTCCACTACTCCACTACTCCACTACTCCACTACTCCACTACTCCACTACTCCACTACACTACTCCACTAGTCTACTAGTCCACTAGTCTACTCCATCCACTACTCCACTACTCCACTACACTACTCTCCATAGTCTACCTTTGCTCTACCTCTACTCTACTCCATTCAATAGTATAGTAGTAGTAAACTTGGAATGGACAGAATGCTCAATGATGGTATCCTGAGTCTACTCTCTATAATAGCTCTCTATAATAGCTCTCTATAATATAGCTCTCTATAATATAGCTCTCTATAATAGCTCTCTATAATATAGCTCTCTATAATATAGCTCTCTATACTCAGTCCACTCTAACTCTATACTCTATACCATTCCACCATGTCATACTTTCACTACCATACTCTTCCACATACTCTTCCACATGCCATACCCTCTTGACTACTGTGACATACATACTCTTCCAAGTATTCCATTGACAAGCACCGTCTCCACGTGACTCTTCTTCCGTTCACCTTCACCTTCTCATTAACCTCACTCTCTTACTCTCCTTACTCTCACATCCCCCCCTCACATTCCCATCCCCCTCACTTCCAGTGCGTTATCAGTGGGTTCTCATCACGCTTTATCTCACACACACCCACATTCACACACACTCTCACCCACTTACACACTCACTCACTTACACACTCACCCACTTCCAGTGCACTCAAGTCCTCCACACCATCACCCGCGATATCACCTAATCTCGCCACACTCCACACCCCATTAATTAGACCCTCACAGAAAACACCACCCTCAAAATACACCCACCAAAATACACCCACCAAAATACACCCACCAAAATACACCCACCAAAATACACCCACCAAAATACACCCACCAAAATACACCCACCAAAATACACCCACCAAAATACACCCACCAAAATACACCCACCAAAATACACCCACCAAAATACACCCACCAAAATACACCCACCAAAATACACCCACCAAAATACACCCACCAAAATACACCCACCAAAATACACCCACCAAAATACACCCACCAAAATACACCCACCAAAATACACCCACCAAAATACACCCACCAAAATACACCCACCAAAATACACCCACCAAAATACACCCACCAAAATACACCCACCAAAATACACCCACCAAAATACACCCACCAAAATACACCCACCAAAATACACCCACCAAAATACACCCACCAAAATACACCCACCAAAATACACCCACCAAAATACACCCACCAAAATACACCCACCAAAATACACCCACCAAAATACACCCACCAAAATACACCCACCAAAATACACCCACCAAAATACACCCACCAAAATACACCCACCAAAATACACCCACCAAAATACACCCACCAAAATACACCCACCAAAATACACCCACCAAAATACACCCACCAAAATACACCCACCAAAATACACCCACCAAAATACACCCACCAAAATACACCCACCAAAATACACCCACCAAAATACACCCACCAAAATACACCCACCAAAATACACCCACCAAAATACACCCACCAAAATACACCCACCAAAATACACTCACAATTTCCCACCAAATACACCAAATACGCCAAATACACCAAATATACCAAATATACCAAATACACCATAATCATTGAATCAATTGGATCAATATAATCAGCATACTATAATCCATTATATTACTATCAATTATAATAGTAATTATTATAGTTCATTATAAATTACATCCTACAGGAATACACTTGAATACAGATATTGACAATTCTACAATATGACACTTCGTGTGGCCGTTGGACAGATGTGCCTGACGTCGAACGTTCTGGGCAATGCTCGTGTGGTGGCCAAGTTGATTGATCGCGCCAGGGAAATCCATGCCAAAGTGTTGTTTCTTCCTGAAGCCGCCGATTATATATCTCGGGATTCGGCTCACTCACAGAAATTGGCGCAAAAGACCCATCTGGACTTTGTTAGCGTGATCCAGGAGAAGTTGAGGAATGGACCGAATGATTTGTGCGTAGCTGTGGGGATCCATGAGCCCCAAGGGATCGATCCCGAAGGGATTGATCCCGGGCATTCAGTCAATGGTATTAGCATTGGAACTAATTCAACCAATACTTCTACCAATCCAACCAATACTTCTACCAATCCAACCAATACTTCTACCAATCCAACCAATACTTCTACCAATCCAACCAACACTTCTACCAATGGTGGTTCTGGGGTCACTTCTGGGGTCAATTCAACCAGTTCAGCCAATAGTACTGGAGTTAATTCAACCAATACTTCAGATGGTGTTGGTTCTGGTGGTTCTGGATCCACGAGGAAGGTAAGAAACAACTTGGTGTGGATTGATGGCAAGGGAAACATCTCGCAACGGTACCAGAAACTCCACCTTTTCGATATCAATATCCCCAACGGCCCGATCCTCAAGGAACTGAACTCTGTGGAGGCCGGCAAGAAAGTATTGGCGCCATTTGCAGTTTCGCCCGACTCCAAGTTCAATGTGGGCTTTTCCATCTGCTACGATATACGGTTTCCGGAGCTTGCCACCAAACTCCGCAAGTTGGGAGCCAATATCATCACGTATCCTTCGGCATTCACCACTCGAACCGGAGAAGCACATTGGGTAACATTGGGAAGGGCCCGGGCCATCGACTCTCAATGCTACGTGATCATGGCTGCTCAGTGTGGACTCCACGATGTCAATGCGGATCTCGGGCCGGATGCGGAAAAGTCCTCCAAGCCCAGGGAAAGTTTCGGACAGTCGCTTATTATTGGGCCTTGGGGTGAGATTTTGGCCCAGGCTTCTGATTATACTAATCGAGGTCCGGACGATGAGTCGGGCGACTACTATGAGTTGGTGCATGCGGATCTAGACTTTGACGCCTTGCAAAAGGTCAGGCAAAACTTGCCTGTATTTGACCATAGAAGAGAGGACCTTTACAAATGACTGACTGGTCAGTCAGATAGACAGGTGGTTTGATTAGAAAATCACTCATATTCTTTTTCATATGATAGTGACTTTTTCAAAGACAGTCTTTGGTCATAGAGTTCTAGCATTCATAGTACTCACAGACAGTCTAAGGTCATAGAGTTCTAGCATCATAATACTCACAGCCATAATCAGTGAGTATTATAGTTAGTCTTCTAGGTTGTTATGGACAGTCTGGCGATCACATAGGTATACTGGTGAAGTATTAGTATGGATAAATGCTCAAACTGGCATACAGAGGGATAGCGAAAGAGAATTGGCATGACATGTTGAAGACACTATGTGAAAGGCTATGTTGAAGAAATTATGTGAAAGGCTATGTGAAAGTCATTATGTGGCATTCTGGATAGAAGCAGCGGTCACTGGATCTACAAGAGATCACCAGTATTCATCGAGGGATACTCATTACAGACCACCGAACTAAATGACTATGAGTAACTAAAAAGTTACTGGTCATGATAATCACTAGTCGTTACTAATTAGTGATGAGTTACTGTTACTATAAGTAACGGTTACTGTTACTATGAGTGACTGAGGGATTTGGTCGGTATGACTGTGGTGCTGTTACCATGAGTTACTATTACCAATTAATACCAAGGTAATCGCAGAGCCATCAGGAAAAAGACCGGACATGATCAACTAGTTTACAACAAGTTAGACTATTTCTATAGCTGAATCACTTGAAGGTTGCAGCACCATAGAATGATCCCAAAAGCTTCCAAAACTTCCCAAACGATTTCCAAAACAATTAGTACCAGATGTACAGCAGGATTGAGACCAGTGCAAATGATACTAATGATCCAATTGATGAAATGAAGCAATCGATGAAATGAAACAACCGATGAAATGATCCAATCGATGAAATGATCCAATCAATGAAATGAAGCAGCCGATGAAATGATCCAATCGATGAAATTAATCTCATATTCATCTGATTTCAACCTTTTTCTTTTGGTTCATTTTATTGAATGCTGATTGATGTGTTCTAGAAGTGACATCCATACCCAGACTTACGGGTTAATAAGAAAAATCCAGAACATGAGGAGTCAACAAGAGGATTCTAGAACGGTACTGGAGACTACTCAAATCAATACTGAAAATACAGGTCAAATTGGGCCTCGTACCATAGCAAAGGGAACCTGGGTGCAGGTCAAGACGATTTGTTACGACGACTTGTTACCACGACTTGTTACCACGACTTGTTACCACGACTTGTTACCACGACTTGTTACCACGACTTGTTACCACGACTTGTTACGGCAACTTGGTGTTCGGCACCTTCGATGACGACAGAAACCTCGGGCTCCATTCGACTGCATACGACGATGTCCACTTCATTGTTTGTTGAGAGCTTAATGATACTATTCCTAATGTTAACTGGAGTGGAGTCCTGGGAGAGTTTACTATCCACAACGAGCTCTTCCAGCTCCTCCAGCTCCTCCAGCCTCTAGCTCTATGCTAATGCAAAATATACAAGTACGTCAAGTGGGTGGAGTGGAGTGAGTTGTATATTACAGGAGTGAATTGTATATTACAGGAGTGAATTGTGTGTGGTGTGATGTAGTTTAGTACCAGTGACTATAATAGTAGGAGAGTTCAGGTCTTCTAGCCAATACTAAATAGACAAGTTTGAGTAGTAGTAGTAGTAGTAGTACAACTATGGTCATTGCAAACTCCGGCCATTGCTAGGATCGGATAGCGTAGCCTTCACCTTGATAAATAGGACGCTACCGAAGCTGGCTCTTACAGTGTATATTATAGTAGTAGTGTATACTATAGTAGTGTATACTATAGTAGTGTATACTATAGTAGTGTATACTATAGTAGTTGTAAAGCAGTGTATACTATAAAGTGTTAGCACGCACCTTCTGATACAGAGGAACTAATATGTGATTGGACTTTAACTCTACCAAAAGAGGGACTCTGGTAATCATATTTGTCATCTCCTTTGTAACTCTATTGGTATGTAAAGTAGTTAGTCCATGACTTCTGTTTCACTATTGATACCGCTCAGAATAGAGCGGGATCCTCTATATATATAGTTGTCCATGAACTCCTAAACCGATCTCTCTCCTTCATCAATCTCTCTCGCCTACATTGTCTTCTCCAAGACAATGCCCAGAACTAGACGAGAGCTAGAAGAGAACTAGAAGAGAACTAGAAGAGAACTAGAAGAGAACTAGAAGAGAACTAGAAGAGAACTAGAAGAGAACTAGACAAGAGCCCAACGAGAACTAGACGAGGCTTAGCTCTAGCTTTGTCTTCCTTCAACAATACCCAACATTGTTTCATCTGGATGCCTTCATATGAACATGTAATACTCGCACATGTGCAACTCCCTCATGCTCATTAGGCATATGTCACATGTTCCAACATATATAACTATGAGAGAAAACGTGGCATTCGAAAAACTCTCCTGTAGAACAATAGTAAGGATCTATTGAAACGGCGTTTGCAATGGCTGTTATTACGATCGGACAGAGTAGGGTTCATAATACATCTATAGACATGGTCCTGCCTATCGTGGATCTAACATGTAGTGTATTACTGTTTCACTGTGTACTGTGTTACTTTGTACTGTGGTACTGTGTTACTGTGTACTGTGTTACTGTGTACTGTGTTACTGTGTACTGTGTTACTGTGTACTGTGTTACTGTGTACTGTGTTACTGTGGTGTGTAGTGTAATGAGTAGTATTGTAAGTAGTGTAGTGTGTAGTTTACTACTGTATTACTGGTAAGGTACTAGACACCAGTACTATAGTATATTATGTGCTAATACTACTAGCTATATTTAGTGGCTATTAAGAAGTCAATGAGTAGCCCATAGTAGAAGCAGTAACCAAACCATGAGCAAGAAGTGAGAGGAAGCTATGACAACGGCTATAAACTTTATCAGATATAAGTAGCAAGTGTTGGATTCTTGTTGTAAGTCTTTGTAAGGTTAAGTACAAAGTTATTTATTCGTTGATGATTTTTCAAAGGAGGAATCTGAGCTACTTATGTAAATGATTAAGAGAAGGGAAGACTGGTAGACTGGTGGACTGGTAGACTGGTAGACTGGTAGACTGGTAAAGCACTACGGTGCACCTGACAGCAAGTGTCAGATGAAAGGTTATGAGCCCCGACCGCGCAATCGGATAAATTATTCTAATACCTCACTAAGAGAATAGCTCCTATCCTGGTGCAGAACCTCATAGAGTATGGTCAGTATATGATTATATCTATACACCTATTCATAGAACTTTTTAGATGAGATTCCTGAGATAACTCAGCGAGTGACATTACCATTACTGTAACAATATGTATACAATATCTAAACAGTAGAGAGAAGTTAGATAAAGGTCTTATAAAGGAAGAGATCGTGTAAGTTCAAGAAATAGAGCTCAACCTTAAATCAGGTCACACATGGTTAGGACAGCAGCGAAGGGAAATGAGGGCTTATTCCCTATGAGCATACCTAATACAATAGACCTTTAAGTAGAGGACACTTCAGTGTATGTACTGAATATGCACTTCATATCAGAACAGTAGTGGAGTGAAGTGAGAAATGAGTGAGAAATGAGTGAGAAATGAGTGAGAAATGAGTGAGAAATGAGTGAGAAATGAGTGAGAAATGAGTGAGAAATGAGTGAGAAATGAGTGAGAAATGAGTGAGAAATGAGTGAGAAATGAGTGAGAAATGAGTGAGAAATGAGTGAGAAATGAGTGAGAAATGAGTGAGAAATGAGTGAGAAATGAGTGAGAAATGAGTGAGAAATGAGTGAGAAATGAGTGAGAAATGAGTGAGAAATGAGTGAGAAATGAGTGAGAAATGAGTGAGAAATGAGTGAGAAATGAGTGAGAAATGAGTGAGAAATGAGTGAGAAATGAGTGAGAAATGAGTGAGAAATGAGTGAGAAATGAGTGAGAAATGAGTGAGAAATGAGTGAGAAATGAGTGAGAAATGAGTGAGAAATGAGTGAGAAATGAGTGAGAAATGAGTGAGAAATGAGTGAGAAATGAGTGAGAAATGAGTGAGAAATGAGTGAGAAATGAGTGAGAAATGAGTGAGAAATGAGTGAGAAATGAGTGAGAAATGAGTGAGAAATGAGTGAGAAATGAGTGAGAAATGAGTGAGAAATGAGTGAGAAATGAGTGAGAAATGAGTGAGAAATGAGTGAGAAATGAGTGAGAAATGAGTGAGAAATGAGTGAGAAATGAGTGAGAAATGAGTGAGAAATGAGAGAAGTGAGTGAGAAATGAGTGAGAAATGAGTGGGAAATGAGTGAGAAATGAGTGAGAAATGAGAGAAGTGAGTGAGAAATGAGTGAGAAATGAGAGAAAAATGAGTGGGAGGAATGGAGAAATTCCGTATTGCAGTCGTATAAAAGAGGGGTGTAACAAGGGGGCTGTGCGGTTCTCCTCAGTTATGCAGTTTTGGGGTGTGAGGTTGCGAAAAAAAGGGCGATATAGCAAGCCTTTCTCTGATTTCCCTCATTCTCGTTTTCCGTTCTCGTTTTCGTTCTCGTTCTCGTCTCGTTTTCTCAGTCTGATAATCTCCCATTAAATCTCATTTTCTGTATTATTTTCAGTCACATTCAATCACATTTAGTCCATTCAATCACATTCAATCACATTCAATCACATTCAATCACATTTTCTTCATTATTAAATAGGTTCAAACACTTCAACATCCTAGTCGATTGATAATCTGACTACTGACTACTGACTACTGACTACTGACTGACTACTGACCGACTACTGACTGACTACTGACTGACTACTGACTGACTACTGACTGACTACTGACTGACTACTGACTGACTACTGACTGACTACTGACTGACTACTGACTGACTACTGACTCTACTGCTAGTACAGTCGAATATCCCTAGCTGGTCAATGTTAGTATAGACTACCACCACTAGAGTAGTTCGGTCTTTCCTCACACATTCCTCACACCTGCGATCTCTCTTTCTGATCAGAATTCCCTTTCTATATAGTAAGTATCTCACAGTCATTTGGGATGCCCTCTTATGTTTCACCTTGAATTCCTTCAAATTCTTTGACGATTTAAGATCCTGATAACCAATATCAGATCTCTCTGTATTTGCTGCGAGTATAACTCTAGCGAGCATAATTCTACATAATTCTACATAATTCTGGCGAGCATAACTCTGGCGAGCATAACTATGGCGAACATAACTATGGCGAGCATAAGCTTTTCCCATAACTATTCTGTATTCTAATCCATCTTACTTTCTTACAGCTCTTTCCCTGAGCACACATCAAGGCTCACTTTATGCTTTCCCGGTGTCTGAATATTCCTAATTCCATCTTCACCAGAATACTCTTTTAGTTTGTTAATGTCATCCTCTAGATTCAGTGTTATTCCTCGACAACCAAACACATTTTCTTCTCATTCTCATTCTTATTCTTTTCATTCTTTTTCTTCTCATTTTCTTCTCATTCTCATTCTCATTCTCATTCTTTTCCAAACATCTCCTGTTTTCTCACAATGTTCCCCCTATTCCAGTCCCCCTTCCTCCCCCAAATCCACCGAATTCCCCAAATTCCCCGAATCCAATGAATTATATCCCAATTTCAGTTCTCCTCAAATCTACCCAACACTAATTCCCAATTGGAATTTTCCAAAAAATCATCACATCTGTTTCTGATTTTTAATTGCTCTTTAAGAATTTACTTTCTTCTCCTTTCTCATTTCTGCACTTTTGCTCATGCTCTGTGTGACGTTTTGTACTGTATTAGTGAGCCTCAAAAAAAACATCAACCACTTATTAAAATAGTAACAACGTAAACAAACACCTAAAAATAACAATTCCTAAAATAACAATTCCTAAAATAACAATTCCTAAAATAACAATTCATAAAATAAAAACAAACAATTGAATAATTGAATCATAATATAATAATCAAGTATTAATATAATCCCAATATCAATATCAACAAACAAGACAATGACTGATATTGTTTTGTATCAATTGATTGTTGGGGAGTAAGGAGGAGTAAAGGGGAATAAGGAGGAGCAAGGAAGAGTAAAGGGGAGTAAAGGGGAGTAGAGGGGAGTAAAGGTAGAGTGAATGAGAGAGTAGGGAGGGGAGAGTAGGGGGAGGGAAAAGTTGGGTGCGGAATTGAGTGGCTTTGCTGGTATCAGTGTCTACTCCTTTTTGCTCCTTTTTGCTGCTTTTTTGGGGCATTTTGGGGCATTTCGGGCCTCGCGCTCTTCACGTCAAAAATTAGACGCAAATCCGTCTCGTCTCAATCTCAGTCGCGATCCGTCAGTCTCACTCGCAAATCTCCGCCTCTGCCACAGCCCAGTCTCGGCCAGTCTCGGTCAGTACTATCGGCCAGTGCCATAAAACAGCGCAATCCACCAGCGCAATCCACCAGCGAAATCGACCAACGCAATCGACCAGTGCCATCGAAAGTGCCATCGGCCAGTGCACTCGGCCAAGGTTAGTCTCATAACACCTACCCAATATTTGATACCCAATTTGATACCCAAATAGATAAGCAGCAATTGATACGCACCACGTTAATTGCACTGACCCACGCACGCCATTAATCCGTAATCAATCTGCACTCAATCCGCACTCAATCTGCACTCAATCCGCAACCACCCTACCTAACCAATTTCCATACCGTTCCATCCAACAATATTATCAGTTCATTCTTTTTTTCTTTTTATTCTTTCTTATCTTCCTTTCTTTTAATTCTCTCCTTATTTTTTTTTTCCTTAAATTTCTTCCTTAAATTTCTTCCTTAAATTTTCACCTTATTTTCACCTTATTTTCACCTTATTTTCACTTCGTTTCTATCCACTTAATTTTTTCCTCTTCTGTTTGCGTTGATAATATGACGGAAGAATAGGATTGGGGGGTACAAGGGAGGGGTGAGGGAGGGGTATTCGTTGAGCACGATCGCGAAAGGAAGCTGGGAAGCCTTCGGATTAATTGTGCGAATTTTTGGGACCAACACGCGCCATGTGCAGGAGCTCCGCCAGAAATTACCCCTCCCTTCGTATAGCCTTGCCCAATATAAGAATGGGCCTCCGGCCCGACTGCTGTGCTTTTTCCTGACTGGTCTACCTCACTTCAACAGTAAGGCACAACTCAACAAACTCAACAAAAGTGCTTCTGACTTTCATTTGACTTCTGCCTTTAATTTGGTTTGTCTGTTTGTACTAGTCCTGTTTTTTGTCTGTCTGTCTGTTTTTGTCTGTTTTTTTGTCTGCCTTATCTGATGCTTCGATTTGCCAGGTTAGTCACAAAGACTACGTCTCCCACGCTCACGCTTTTCCACAACTCCAACTCCAAGCTCTCGCACCACTTGCTTGAACGCTTGGCCATCCACGAGTCGCGCTACGCCTTGGACGTACGCATCAATAAGTTGCCTCTGTATAAGACCTATCACTTTATCCACCAGGATTGCTTGAATGTGCACCCTCAGAATAATCGCAGCTTTGAACGAGTGTTTCCTGCATTGCTCGCATCACGTGACCATTCCTTCTGCAATGTTGAGGTCAAGAAGAACTCAAAATTAAAGCAGTTTGTGCCTGATTTGGAGTTGCTAGACGAGGACAAGTATATGGATCTGATCTCCATGCACTCATCCTCCGAACTCTCACCATTTATTGTCGACTGGTCGAACAATTTGGTGGCGGTTGACGATGAGGGCTTGGATGTTATTATGCAGAACTACCGGACCTGTGGCATGCAAAAGAGCAGCAAGGTCCACCGGGCCCTGGGCCTGGACCAGATCCACACCCCTGCACTGGATCCTACCATCAATTTCAATTCTTCCGTGTCGAAAAACTCCCCTGCTAAATCCTCTTTGGGGGCTGCTTCCGTCATGTCCTGCGTGCACCCTCACATAGCTGAGTTTGCTGATCTTTTCTAGCTATTGCGCTAACCATTTGAGGCTTCATTAATATTATAGACGAATACACCTCACATTCTGTATCCATAATCAATTCCATTCCAATTCTCTTTCTTGTCCATATTTTCATTCGCTTAACCTCTCTTCCTTACTCAATGCCCAATCTCTTCACAATTTCCATTCTCTTAAGTTTCTCTTCCAATTATCTCTTCCAATTTCCCTCTTATTCAATTCCCATTCTCTTGGTGACGTACTCTTGGGCGAGAACTCCAAAGGTAAGCCCCAAACCATCGTGGATCCAATCCTGGACCCATTCACTGGGATCAACAGCATCACCTTCCTCTCCTGCATTGAACACAGCATCCACATCTTCACTGTGGCCCGCTACCCACCGAGCCCACCGTGCAGGAAACGGCTGGGACTTGCTGATGATGGTGATGTTGTTGGAGATATCCTTGAGGATGAAAGTAAAGGAGAATGAGTTGGGGTTAGAGGCCTCAATCAACACCGGGCCACCTTCAGAAGCGGATTTTTCTGAATTTTCCAAATCCGATTTTTCTGTTCCCGTGGTGATTGGTTGAATTGCAATGAACACATTGGAAGTATTGATTTCCTCACTCAATTCATCCGAAACCAATTGCTTGTTCTCCACCTGGGTAATCTTCAAATAATACTTGATGGACGATTCCAAATTGGCAAAACACAATTTCTCGCCGTCCAAGGCCTTGCCATGGAACATGCCCAAATCGTAGTGTTTCCCCGATGTTTGCTCGTGTTTATGGTTAAAATTCGACACACTGGTGCGGATGCCTCCCTCCACCTGCCCCATAACCTTGTTGAACTTGGAAGCACAAAGCGAGTCCAAGTAGTTGATATTCAAGTCGTAAACAAGAAAGATGTTGAGCACCTCGTCCTCCTTATCGGCCAAGCCATCCTTGATTTGTTGCGACATTGTCGATAACATGGAGTTGAGCTTATCGGTGATGTGGAGGATCTGGTCGGAGTCGGGCATGCCCGGGTTTTCCTTGAGGAACTTTTGTCTTTGGTGGGACAACAGGTTGGACGTGCTGGACGCCAATTGGTATGTGGACTCGCTGAGCTGGTGGGCATTGGACGTGAGCGAGCCCCAGAGCGACGTGACTTTGCTGGAACCTTCAGTGGACCACCAAGAGGTGATGGAATCCAAGGGATTAGCTTGTTCGGAGGTGATTGAATCCAGGGGGGGTTGATCCGAGCTATGTCTTTCTCCAGCCACATACTGTCCCACCAGTTCACCCACCAGACCCCCAGAACCCAGGCCCCCAGAACCCAGGCCCCCAGAACCCAGGCCCCCGGAACTCAGGCCAGCCAGGGAAGCCAGACCAGACAGACCGGCCAGACCGGCCAGACCAGCCAAGGAACTGGCTTGTTTCAGGTGTGTTTCAGCTTTGGACAGGCCCAGGCCAACACTATTTCCAATATCCTTAACCAGATCTTTTTCCAGATCCTTTTCCAGATCCTTAATCAGATCCTTAATCAGATCCTTAACTAAACCTTTTTGCAGACCCTTTTCGGTTCCCACGCCCTTCGTGTCAGTCTTCTTGGGCTCAAGCTTGGATTTCACCCCCTTGGACTTTTCATGGGCCGAGAGCTCATCGAGAAACTCAAGGAAATCATCAGACGAATCAGGATTGTCACTGGAGCCCCGGGCACTGGATACAGGAACCTTGGAATCGGGGAGCGAATTGATGAATTCGAGCACGTCGTCGGTATCGTGGCTCATTGTGGGGTGTTAGTGAGACCTGTGCGCGCGCCCCATATACGGGGGCTTTTATAGTGTACGGACTGACCGTGGTGTTTGACGGTACGGGTAAAAGACCCAGACATCAGAAAAGACCGAGACATTAAGAAAGACCGCGACATCAGAAAAGACCCAGACATCAAAAAAGACCGAGATATCAGAAAAGACCGAGATATCAGAAAAGACCGAGATATCAGAAAAGACCCAGACATCAGAAAAGACCCAGACACCACAAAATACCGAAACACCACAAAATACACCAGAAAAGGTTTTTTTTTTTTTTTTTTTTTTAAAGTGGGAGAAAATAGAAAAGAGTAATATGGGGTAGGGTCAGATAAATTGTTTTTTTTTGGTTGGAATATTGAGAGGGTAATTATTGAAGGTGAAGGTGAAGGTGAAGGTTAAGGGGGGAGGTATGGGTGAGACCATCGATAAGGTAAGGTCACGTGATATACACATGGAACAAGACCTTTGATTTTTAATCATATTTAATTTATGATTACCCTTTTTTCATTTATTTCAGTACATTAGGTTATATCTCACCAAAGCATACTTGAGCGCTTGTACAACTGGTGAAGTTGCCAAGGCCTGGTTGCAAATGTCCAAGTTCGTGGCTGAAGAATCCTAGGTTTACATTGATTTTGCTATCAAATAAATTGACTGGCAAATCAAGTTTCTTTAAGACCCCAACGATAAATGTATTATGGACGGTTATCAAGCTAGTGAAAAGAAGGTTGACGAAGTGAAGCTCACTTACAACACCGGAACTATTTTGTCTTGTGCTGTCCATTTGTACAAGATCACGAACGACAAAAATTGGAAAGACATCGCTGATGATTTGACCAAGGCTGCTATCAACAGCAAGTCACCATTCTATGACCGTGACTACCCCGACGATAGAGCTCTAAGAATAGTAGTCAGGTGTTAAAAATATAATGCGTTGATATCAAATCATTATAACCAGTCAGAGAGGTAATCAGTCATATATTGTAGTAGCGTAGGCTGTATTAGTATGAGAGTAGAATAGATTGAGTAGAGTAGATTGAGTAGATTGAGTAGAGTATTAGTATGAGAGTAGAATAGATTGAGTAGATTGAGTAGAGTATTAGTAAATAGGAGAGCAGACTGAGTAGAGTATTAGTAAATAGGAGAGCAGATTGAGTAGAGTATTAGTTGTTGGAACGCGCGACATGTGACTGAGGAACTTAAGACCAGTACAGTGTTTTTCAAAACTATTCAAACCAGCGCAGCAAAACGATTCAAACCAACGCAGCAAAATGTTTCGAACCAAAAAGACAAAACGATTCAAACTACACTAGTAAAATTAATCAAACCAATAATTCAAAAAGTTTCATACCCCTTCGCACAATTTTTCAAACCAAATGGCATAATGTTTTACACCAATTTTTATTAGAATTCGATATTCTGAAATCTTAAATCTGGACAATTTCCTCATATGTACTACATTTGGGACAAAAATCTTGCAGTATTAATCAAGGGTCAAGAACCAATCAAGGGTCAAAACGGACGGAACTGAACTGGTTTTATTGTTATCCTGTATACAACAACTTGTTAGGGATGTACGAAACTTTTTGAATTCTTGGTTTGAATCATTTTGTCGCACTGGTACGAAACATTTTGTCGCGTTGGTTTGAATACTTTTGAAAAACACTGTACCCCTTGGCACAATTTTTCAAACCAAATGGCGTAATATTTCACACCAACTTTTATTCGAATTCAATATTCTGAAATCTTGAATCTGGACGATTGCCTCATATATACTACATTTAATGTACTACATTTGGAAGTCTTGCAGTACCAATCAAGGGTGAAAAACGGACGGAACAACTTGTCCATTTGGTTTGAAAGACTGTGCGAAAGGGGTATGAAACTTTTTGTTGCGCTGGTTTGAACCATTCTGTCTTCTTGGTTCGAAACATTTTACTGCGCTGGTTTGAATACTTTTGAAAATGACTGTACATGTGCGACCATTGCATGTTCATGCCAAGCCAACCAGATGAAACAATGTTGGGTACAGTGTTTTTCAAAATTATTCAAACCAGTGTGACAATGTTTCAAACCAGCGCGACAAAAGTATTCAAACCAAAAAGACAGAATGGTTCAAACCAAATGGCGTAATATTTCACACCAACTTTTATTCGAATTCAATATTCTGAAATCTTGAATCTGGGGGATTGCCTCTTATGGTACTACATTTGGGACAAAAGTCTTGCAGTATTAATCAAGGGTGAAAAACGGACGAAACTGAAACTGAAACTGAAACTGAACTGGTTTCCTTGTTATCCTGTATACAACAACTTGTCCATTTGGTTTGAAAGATTATGCAAAGGGGTATGAAACATTTTGTTGCGCTGGTATGAATAGTTTTGAAAACACTGTATTGGTGAAGAAGAGACAAAGGTAGAGCCAAGGCTGTATGGGTTTTCGTCCTGCTCTCGTCTAGCTCTTGTCTAGTTCTCGTCTAATTCTGAGCATTGTATTGGAGAAAATAATGTAGATGAGAGAGATTGACGAAGGAGAGAGACCGTTTGGAAGTTCCCGGGACTAACTATATAAAGCAAGGATCCTGCTCAGTGTTGAGCGGTA